>AYEL01074511.1:0-129427 GCA_000484575.1 Olivierus martensii | reverse complement strand
GAAGTACTTTATATATAAAAATAAAAATTAATTTTCATATCAGTATATTTAAATTTACGTTGTTAGAATATTTATAATTAATTATCTTTTTTTTTTAATTTTTGATGATAATTAATTTTTTTTCCTCTTAACACCGACAAAATAAATGTTGTACTAAATATAATGTATAAGTAAAGTTTGGTACTTAATATAAATTGATGATATAATTAGAAAAATACTTAGAAATTCATGACATACATACATATAAAAGGTAACGTGTCTATCATAAATTCTGCACTTTAGAACAATTTTTATTAAAAAAAAAAATTGTAAAAATGAATTTTTATAATTCTGAACTTTTTTAAAAATTCATTAATGTAATTCTGAATTTTTTAAAACTTTTATTTTTATAATTCTGAATTTTTTTTACAAATTCATTTTTATAATTCTGATTTTTTTTACAAATTCATTTTTATAATTCTGAATTTTTTTAAAACTTCATTTTTAAAATTCTGAATTTTTTAAATTCATTGTTATAATTCTGAATTTTTTAAAAAATTTATTATTGTAATTCTGAATTTTTTCAAAACTTCATTTTTATAATTCCGAATCTTTTTAAAAATCCATTATTATAATTATGAATTTTTATAATTTTAAAAGAAGTTCTTAGTGTTTTTTTCTTAAAAATAAAATCCAATGAAGGAAAAAAATTCAATCACTGAATGAAGATGAATTATCTTCTGATTAATTACACCAGTACGAATATCAATAAAAGACAATATTAGGTAGAAACAAAATCGAAAAAAATATGTAATTATCGTTGGGTTTCTTGGATAATAAGTAATAACATAGCAATCATATACAGTAAAAACGAATATCAATAAAAGACAATATTAGGTAGAAACAAAATCGAAAAAAATATGTAATTACGTTGGGTTTCTTGGATAATAAGTAATAACATAGCAATCATATACTACAGTAAAGACTTTTATCATCCAAGAAAACACCAATCATATTTTTTTGTTTCAGTAGCTAACAAAGCAAAGAAAAAAAAAGTCAAAAATTCGCATAATCTTAAGAAAAGTAGTAGCAGTTGATAACAATTAATTTAAAATGTCGAGTGCCATCCTTTGAGAATTGCATTTAAGTTCGAGTATGGAGTGAGAAAAATTGTATTTTAAAACCAATTTCTTTGCTTTTTATGCTTGACTTTAGATTTATATAACGTTCAATACTTTTACCTTATTGATAATCAAATTTTTTTCTCTGTGAAACCTTTTTAAAGCAAAAAAAAAAAAATATCTGTAATTTTTAATAATAATTTTTATTATTATGTACTTTTTTTTTATCTTGATCATTGTTGTAAGACTATAAACCATCTTTTTTTTTTTTTTTCCTCTAATCTCGACAATATCTTTTGTTACGATGTTCTTCTGAATCTTTTATTATTGTTGAATTATGAAAGGAAATTTGTTCAAAATATTGCAAATGATGAACGAATAATAAATTTTAATGACGTGTAACATATCTTATAAATATAATTAAAAAATCAATATTACTTTATTTTGAAAGGAAAAAAATTTTGTTTTTAGATATCTTCAGGCTGTAACGATTTTTCCCCCTTCTTGGAAGTAATGCAGTAGATTTTACATTTTCTTTTTTTTCTCTCCGCTCGATTCTTTTTTTTTTTTTTTTTTCTTTCTCGAAACTTTTTTGAATTTTTTTTTTTTTTTTTCTTCTTTCTCGAAACTTTTTTGATATTTTGCAATTTTGCAACTAGAGAAAAATTTATTAGTTTGTTTTCAGTAGTTTGTGCATTAAGAAAAGGATAAATGTTTTTTTTTTTTATCATTCGTGAAAATTATTAATAACAGATTTATACTTTTAAAACTTTTTAGTGTAAATTTTTCCTTCATAAATTGTTTTATTAGATTTCTGAATCCATTAGAAAAGATTTCTTGACCAAACTTATTTATGTTTTCAAAAGTATTCGCATCTTGCGGCACTTCAAACTTCCATATTATGTATAAATTTAAAAAAAAAGTTTTCAAAAACGGCAGTTGTATTGAGAATAAATATAAATTATTTTCGAGAACAAACAGTATCGATTTTAATTTATTTTTAATCATTTTTAATTATTTAAGTATATAAATTGTCAAGATAATCATCATAAATCAACAGCAACAACGACAAAAAGGGAAAAAAATGAACATTTAAATCTCAAAAGTACAACAGATTTCGTTTAGTTCAAAAATAAAAATAGCAAAAGTGATAACAGAAATAAAAAAAAAAAAAATTAGAAAATTCTGTTTTGTTGATAGCTTTTCGTGGAGATAAGAGTAATTAGTGTTTTTCTTCGTTCAAAATAATTAATTTTGGACGAATAGCTCTCGTTAATGGGTAAATACCAAACCTTGTAATAATTATTAGAGAAAATATACGTGTTTAATCTCAACAAGATGTTACCCTTTGAGTGTTGTGACAGTTACAAGTCAATAACTTCCAAAATGCACGCTTAAAAGTTCTATTAAATATAGTATATATAATGGGATTAATGGTAGAAGATACGTAACCAAGCCAGAGAAATGTTGTGGCTAGATAATCGGGAAAAATTTCTGTATCCATAACGGCAAATAATATGTTAAGAATAAAAAATGGCGTCCAACACGCAACAAAAGTAAAGAACACAATTCCCAATACTGTACTAGCCTTCTGTTCGTTCATTACTTGAGTCCTCATCATTTTACCTGATGGCTTGTATTGCGAACCTCTTGTACTTTTTTTGGAAAACTGCTCTCGACTCAATAAAAATTTCTGAGAGGTACAATAGTCTCGTAAATCCACATGACGTCCAGCATCTCCATTGGAAGAACTGAAACGTACGGTTTTGCTGCAATCATCCTTTCTGTCTGCCAGTGACTTGGCTTTCTTCTGTAATAATCGTACGGTCAATATGTATGTTGTAACCATGATAAACATGGGTATATAAAATGCAAACAATGAGCCAAACACGAAGAAAAACTGATTATTGATTACACATACGTTCGGTGTTGCTTGAACGTTTCTTTTGTCAATAAGAGAAAGCACAATTATCGGACTGGTGATAAACATGGCTAGTAACCATACCAATGCTATTTTCGTGAATACCATTTTCTTAGAGCTTCTCCGTTGAATTAAAGGGTTTCTGATACCTAGATATCTTCCCAGTGATATAAAACACATGTGTAAAATCGAAGACGAACAGCTCAGTACATCGCACGCTACCCACACATTACATAAATGCCAACCAAACGGCCAATGTCCTACAAAATAAAGAAAAAAAAAATATATTTATATTTCCGTTAATTAAATTATAAAAATATAATAATAAATATTTTTGAATCTATAACATTATAAAATAATTTTATAAAAATATGGAAATCGAGTAAACGAAATGTAACAGTGTGAAAAATATCAGATGGTCGTCCCAAAAATAATGTCTTTTTCATAATGTACTTGTTCAAACATGTCTCAGCTTGCCTAAACATGAATTTTTAAAGCTTTGGAAGAGTGTTAGTGATTTAAATGGAGAATATATACTTGATTAAATTAGAGCGATTTATCTTTTATATCCTTTCAAAATTTAATGCCATAAACGACATTCCTTTTGAGAATGACCTGAAAATATAAAATTATAAAACTATAACCGTATAAAAGAGTATTATATCGATAATTTTATTTTCAGATTTCAGAAATTATTAGAAGCATTTGAAGAAACAATTCTTGTTCAATTTTTTTCGTGTTCTTTGGCTGCTAAGAATCGATTTTAAAAATTATTTGTTCCCATTAACCTGTTAAATATCGTTAATAAAATTATTCGAAAATCGAATATAAAGCCTATAAACAAATATATAAATTTTTTTTTTGTTTGTTTTTGCTTCCCTGTTTAGAATTTTCAATAAAATTATTCGAAAATCGAATATAAAGCCTATAAACAAATATATAAATTTTTTTTTTTTTGTTTGTTTTTGCTTCCCTGTTTAGAATTTTCATATAAATTTTTTATAACACTTAAGCTATCTGAATAATCTGTTTATACAGATATCCAAAATTGTATAAAAAAGATTTATTTAATTTGTTTAAGGAAAATTATTCCGTTTTTGAACACCGGGGAGAGAGAGAGAGAGAGAGAGAGAGATAACCGAAAACACAGATGTTTCTTAGAAATATATTTAAATTTTATTTTTTTATTTAATTTTAAATCGTAGTAAACAGTAAAAAAATAGATTTCGGAAAGATAAATAAGTTAAATTTCGCCATAAATAATCTCCTAGTAGCGTTTTAGCTTTCGTTCATCCACGGCATCCGAAATTTCCATCACACGAAAACTATCAGATAAAAAAGAAATTTATTAAATGAGAAATTTAATTCTGCGTATCATTTTCTTCTTTTTTAAAGAACAGAACCTTTTATTAATATATATATAGAGAGTACCGAAAGAAATACTTTAACTGCTACATTAAACCACACACGCTCTTCTAAAAACTTTAATAAATGCTATCGAGTTAATATACGAAAGTGGAATGCATCACGTTCTTTTAGCTTACTGTGCGGTAATTTTAATAGCTTCATTTATATATTTTCACGTAATATACCGCGTTAATTCGTCTTACCGAATAACCAAACAAAATTACAATTACACATAAGTAAATTTTAAAAATTAAGTTAATAACGGTTTAATTTTTTTCCCTCCCCTTAAACAAGTTAAATTATGCACGGAACTTAATTAAAGAAAACAATATTTATCTGTTATTGTTGAAGCAAACTTTTAATTACCGTCATTGCTTTTAATCTAATTCAATTATTGCAATATATATTTTTTTTGTAATTTTTAATAATTAAAATGTTACAAATTTAAATATTTTTAATTACGACGAGAGGATACAGAAGTGAATAAGTGTATCACTGTTCAAATATTTGCAGTTTTTCTTTTTTTGCAGAAGCTAAAGACGATGTTATCAGTGACATTAATGCTACTTTTTTTTTTTTGAGCATTGATATGCATATTTAAACATAGATAACATCAGCTTGTAGGCAATATTCCTTTCTTTATGGGTCATTACTGACACTAATGGCGTTATCAGTTATCTTAAGGCGATATGTTACCCTTTCACATATACTTTGTAAAACAGCGTAATTAGAGGGGCAAAAAATAAATTATCTGATATTCTTAAATAGCATCCGATTTGCATAATTTCTCCGAGAAATTAATAATTAAATTCCGAAATTAAATAAAATTTTAAAAATGAAAAAAAAAAAAAATATTCTTCTTCGAAGACATTTTTTTCTGTGTAACTCACTGGCTAATGCGTTAAATTTTATATCGAGATTATTGGATAAATATAATTGCAATGTATCCTCGTTATAATGCGATTCAGTAGCGTTATAACGGAGCTATATTGAAAATTATCTGCAAAAATTTTAACATGATTTTTTTGTATTTGAAGTACTGTTTGTCTTCATTGATAGATTTGAGAAAGTAAAATTTGGTTATCTCATCATAACGCGATTGGGTAAAGTTATAACGAGGTGACCAAATTTTACCAAACCACACAATTCAAGGGAAAAAAATTTGCTCAACTTCTCTAACGAAGATGCATCTTCGTCAGAGAAGTTGAGCAAAATTTTTTTCCTCTTGAATTATGGATTCCTCAACTTTCCTTCCATCAGTCCTGTTGAATGTTGATAGTTTTCTCAAGCCGTCTTCTTAGGAATTTAAAGCAGGAAAAAATTATTAGCCAAAATTTATATATATAAATTCGAATTAACGCGATTGGGTAGCATTAAAACGAGGTAACTAAATTTTACCAAATCATAATTCAAGGGAAAAAATTTGCTCAACTTCTATGATGAAGATGCATCTTCGTTAGAGAAGTTGAGCAAATTTTTTCCTCTTTAACACGATTTGGTAGCGTTATAACGAGGTGACTAAATTTTATCACCTCAAATCTGTTAATCAAAACCAGTACTTTAAACAGAATTTAAAGTACTGTTTTGATTAACAGATTGATAAAAAAATCATATTAAATTTTTTTATTATTAAAAATTAAATCTGAACATATAAGCAATTTAATTACATGAAATTATTTTGGTAACTTTTTGGCAGCCATGTTACGCACCCGTTATGTAGTGTAGCTGGTGTTTTAGCGAGATTCCTCTGTATAATACTGTTCGATGATGTGTAAAATTTTAAAAAACGATTAAAACTCTAAAAATTAAAGAAAAATGTTAAAACAGACAAATCGATGAATCCAATTACTTCTGCAATTGGACTAGAGCAGAGTTGGAAATTCAAATATAATAATAAAGCTGGACTAAATCCTATATAGTGAAACTACCTAGATATTGTAGTTTTGTTTATTTAGTAGTTTCTTTTTATTTGCTTCTTGTGCTTACTGAAGTATATATATTGCTATTTTCAAACAAGTAAAATAAGAATTTTCGAAATCGAAAATTACTTTCCATTTATATATGCTTGCGTTACAAAACAAACAAAACGAAAACCATTTTATATTTTTCTACAATCGTTACGAAAAGTTAAATTAAACTTTACAGTAAATATTTAAATCATAAATAGGTAATTTAATTAACTAATTTTTTTTTTTACATTAAACAACTTTCGGATTAAATTTTGATTAAAAATAAAATAAAAGTGTGATTAGTATGCGAATCTCTCGATGTCTATACTAAATAAAACTGGTTTTTGTTAAGTAGAAATAGAGAAAACATGAAAGAAATTGCTTCAAAATATAATGATATGACTTTTAATAAGGAATCTATGAGATATTATGAGCGGTTTCTGTTCTAAAACCGCACATAACAGCACAAATTCTGCTGACTTTTAAATCGATTCCAAAACAGTTTCCGAACTGCAGCGTGGAAAAATATATTTAATAAATAAGAATTTCGTAACTGGAATAGTTAATTTGTAGAAATTAATAACATTGCTTCCGCCTACATTTCCAAACCGTTAATTCTGACTTATAATTTGTTTCCGTTCTTTAAAGCAGTGTTGATATTCGCCATTACTATTGTTTGTTAGCAGTTTATCAAAACGGAAAAGGAACATTTGTTTATGTTCCTTTACGAAAGAATGCACATTAATTGCGCGTTAATAATGAAAACTTATCAGGAAAATTGAATGATATTGATATATAAGTGATTTGTAGATATATACTTTAAACTCTTAAGAAGACGGAGTGAGTAAAATACAAACATTCAACTAGAGCGACGGAAGAAAAGTTGAAGAAACTACAATTTAAGAGAAAAAAATTGCTCAATTTCTCTGATAAAGATCATCTTTATTAGAGAAGTTGAGCTCTAATTTGATAAATCAACTTCTCCCCTATTTTTTCCTCTTGGGAGAGGAATTCCTTTTTTTTCCTGTGCTCCTTTCCCTGTGGGTCCTCTTTTTCCTGTGCTGGATAAAACCCTCTAAGAGGAAAAATCTTTCCTCTTGGGATTTCTTCTAGCACAGGAATGGTGGAAGAAAAGTCTTAATTTTCTTCCACCACTCTTGTTCTGGAAGAAAATTGAGGAAACGATAATTCAAGAGGAAAAAATTTGCTCAACTTCTCTAACGAGGATGCATCTTCGTTAGAGAAGTTGAGCAAATTTTTTCCTCTTGAATTGTGGTTTCCTCGTCTTTTCTTCCATCGCTCTTGTTGAATGTTTGTATTTTACTCACTCCGTCTTAGGAATTTAAATCAGGAAAAAAATTATCAGCCAAATTTTATATATATACAAATTTCTATTTTTTAATATACTGTATATATATTGTAAATTCATGCATATCCTATAGCTGAATAATGTTTTCATTTTATTATGTACACGAATATAGATTTATTGCATACGCAACGAACTAAGGACATGAATTCAATTTATTTCTAAAGTTAGACGTTTTATATCTTTATGTTCTCTACTTTATATCAGGAACCAGTAGTGTGTCTGGCTGTTTTATGAAATCTCTCAAGTGGCGAGTAATAAAGCAGTGAGTGCCAGTAATTTTGATAGGATTATTTATTGATATAGTTCATAAAGCTTTAAGAATTTATGTAGACATCTTATCATCGACTATTTAAAACCTCTTAGTACGTACACTAATTTACATTTTATAGATTAAATTGCTTAATTTTTAATGCATTAATGTATAGATTTAATTTTTCTCTATATAATTTATTTATTTATTTAGTTTTATTTTTATTATCTACTGATGTATAGGATTCGAATGGATTTATATACATTACAAAAATATATATATAAATATCGGTTTAAATTATGAATTAAATACAATATTGTTATTTACGAAAATTTTATTAGAATTTTATTTAATCTCATATGAAAATAATAATAATAATAAAACGACTTTATAAGACAAATTTTGTTTTATTGACAAGATTATAGGATTTAAAGGAACGGCAAAAATGTTTAGTAAATATTCAATTTCAACATAAAAATTTTATCAATGTAAAGTAAAAACATTTATTTGCGTTTAAGATAAACATAAATATTTCTTGGATGTTGGAAAACCTTTAAAAGAAGGTTTTTCACAAAACCATGAAATACAACAAAAACCAACAAGATATTATTTTCCTAATGAAAAATTCATCTATATTTTTTTTATAATTTAAATAAAAGATAAGTTATATTATATAAAAATATTGAATAATTAATATTCATTATACAAATATTATATCAAACAAATCATATTTAATAATATTTGCAATTAATTATAAGATGCATAAAACAATCTTTGCTGGTTTGTGTTGGAAATATTTGAAAGAACTAATTGTTTACTTTACAAAAATATTTTTTCCTTTTGAATGATTAAATATAAGGATTTAATATAAATGTCATCAAAATCATCTTCAATGGCTTAATCTATAAGTTGAAGGCCATAAAAATCAATTGAATAATTCTGTAGTTTATTAAAGGGAAACTTCAGAAGATTGGATGTCGGCCATTTTTAAATGGATGAATCTACAAGATTAATTAATCCTATTTGAAATTCGATATCAACAGCATGATCATCCTGCTAAATTTTACAAAATTCAATCAAATATTTCAAAAGCTATCAGAGTATATTCGAGTGATGGTATATACCTGCAAACATATGTAGAATATCAAGGAAATGAGAAGTAATTACATGAAGACCTGAATATCTTTGAAGTATGAATGTACGCCATTTTTAAATGTTTAAAGATACTGTAAAGAATTAGTTGATGTATCATCGAGATCATCTTCAATAACTTGATCATCCTGCTAACTTTCATAGAAGTTTAATAAATAGTTCAGGATATATTCAGAGAGTATATCAAAAAGTTAAACATTGGCCATTTTCAAACATTTGAGGCTAGAGAGTTAAATAAAGAAGCATCGAGGTTATGATTAATGGAAGAATATTATCACTGAATTTCATGGAAACAAGCTAATTAAATTTAAAAGTAATTACTGGAGACAGACAAACATAATGACAATCTTATGAGTATCATGTTTCTTCAAAATTTAGATTAATAAATATGACGATGGAAGTATGAACATCATTTTTATACTTTAAATTAGCCATCATCATTAAAATTATATTAATTTGATAAATTTTCCAAATTTTGATATTTTTATAAAATTAAAAACATGATAAATTCCGTGATGTCGAAATATCAGCATAATTGGTGACACCATTTGCATATGATTAGTACATTCTCTTGATAAGTAACGCTATTAAGTTTCTGGATAAATCAACAAATTAAATGACGTTCATTATTAATGGTAAATACAGAAAAAATCGAACATTTTTCTTATCTCGAAAGTGTCATTCATAATGATGGAGATATTAGCAAACAATAATTGGAAAACATCTAATGTCTTGGAAAATGCCAGTCAAATTTTTAAATACCAAGATAAAAACCAAAAAAAAAAGTAAATGTATGTTTTTTTTACGTCTAAAAGCGGAAAGGAATATTTCTAAACATAATTATCCGAAGATAAATGCCGAAAACAAGAAAGCATCAATAGAATAACAAGATGAAATATGATGCAGAAGTGGCCAAAATCATACAAAGGAGTCGTACTTCTCCAAAGAGACGATAATTATTGTCTTGTATTTCGAATTCACGTTTACTTAGATGGTATTTGGAGCGGATACCTGCAGGCAGGTGACATAGAAGACCGAGAAAACTTAGATAAGAGCTATTAAGAGCAATATTAAAGATATAATAATTACACGAAGAAGCAAATACATTTCTTGGAGTCGGACAAACACACCGCTTCGTTTCTACTTCGAGAACAATTTGAAGAATTGTTAATTACAAAATTAAACTAACTTTAAAGACTATCATTAAATTTATACACAATATTCTAAGATAACTATAAATATAGAATAATTAATCAAAACTTATCTTCCATTTATAAAAGTTTACCAGTTAAAAAAAAAAAACTTTTTAGCTATTTAATTAATTAAATCTGAATTCTGATTCTTGTTCCAACTTTGATCGAGGTTATTAAAATTCATTGTTTTATAATTAATCCTACAAAAAATTCCTGTTGCTCCACTTTTTTTTTGATAGGAAACGTGACGAATGGAAAATTTGCAATAAAGAGTGATGTTCCATAATTTCTTACCAATTTATTAATTAGATCTGATATTAAACCAACTTATTAATAAATCCATCTTAATTATTTACAGAAGACAAATCTAATTGTATAATTTTATATTAAATTCGTTTTAAAGCACGTAAAAGTTCTCTTTTTAACTTTTTTTTTACGAGTTACGATGTAACCGTAATTAATTCAACAACTTCTTTAATTCATTAGTTTATAAATTTAAAAAAAAATGGCATAATTTAGTTAACATATTATGAATTATACGATACTCAGATTATCTCAATTTAACGTTGTGAATTTTAATGATATGCATTACTTGCTACGCGAGAAAACGATAAAAAACTGATTAAGATCCGAATATAAAGCGAATAAGAATTTTAATCATCATTCCTTCAATAAAAAGAGAAAAATATATCCAGATTATGTCGGAAAAACATATTACATTATCTCTTAGATAACTCTTTTGCCATAAATACAGTTAGATAGAGTAATATGACAGATCATATCTCTTCACACTCACAATTCTTATTAACAAGATCTCATATGTCTTCTTAAGCAACAAAAACCATCTTGACGCCTAAAATTTCCTAACAATACAAGAAAAGACAGTTCATTCCTTAGCAACATCATGTATCTTTGCTTTACATTTCATCCAAAGATCATCAGTCTGAAATTCTTTCTTCAGTCTGACAATTTTTTCTTCATCATTTTGTGTCATAATAAATAATAACCGTGTTTTTCTTCTCCTCTTATCAGTAATTTGTTTCGTACTAAATAAATTTATTTTACTGTATTACGGATATACCTGATGATACCTACTTTACGTTATGCGGAAGTAATTTCTTCTTTAAACAATAAAGATCATTCTGAAACACGTAAAAGAGATTTGAACTGCTGAATAAGACATGACTCCGAGATGGTGAGAGGTTAGATACAGCACGATTTACTCCTTGTTATAAGAAATTTCGTTTAGCTTGCACAAGTATAAAAGGAATCATTGTATTAAACGAAGTATCGACTGAGGAGAGTGTCCTTAAGGCTGTGAGAAAGCAAAACTTGGTTATGAGTATCGTGCAGCGAATCATTAAATAAATAATTTTAAATGATAAGCAAACAGTTTATGGATGAAGATTTTTATAACTTTATATGTGACGTTTACGGATATTTTTTAGATGATTCTGCAATTTTAAATGCATAAAGAGGGAGTTTACAGTGAAAGTTGCAAAGTGGTGTCCCAAACAATATGCAATTTTTAATGGATAGAATTCTATGGCTCTGGTAATCTCAGTTTAACAATTTAATATAATTTGAGTGACGTGTATGCAATATTAAAATATTTTAAAATTTTAAATCAGCAAGAACATTAACTACGTATTAAATATTCAACATCAGAACAGTGAAAATTCTATAGATTTTCTTGAAACATTATTTTCTCAAAACTAATTTCTTATAAAGTAAGATCTCGTTTAACGCGGAGATACGTCCCATAAAAGCCAAGCGTTAAATGAAACAGCGTTAAACGAGGTTATCTTAACACGTAAATAATAGAGATAGGTGAAACAGGATAGGGAATAAAAAATATGCATACTATTTTTATTTTATTTTACTTTGCAACATTTATAATTACTATTGTATTACATTAATTATAGATATTTTTTCTTGCTAATATTAATTTATATTCATAAATCATCATGAAAAAATTCTTAAAATTAGAAAATAAAAAGTTTTAAGAACAAAGAGTAGTAATCAGAAAAAATTCTTAAAATTAGAAAATAAAAAGTTTTAAGAACAAAAAGCATCATTAATTATAGGCATTTTATTGTTAATATCGATTTGTATTCATAAATCATTCGTGAAAAAATTCGCAATTAGAAAATAAAAAGTTTTAAGAACAAAAAGCAGTAATCAGATTGCAGTAAACAAAGAAAAACGTTCTAACTTCAAGAAACTATAGTTCGAAGTGGCAGAGTAAGCCACCTTGACCATATCGAACTATGAAGTGGAAGAATTCAGGTTAAAATTAAAATGGTATAATTGTTATTTAAATAATTGTTTAAATAACGTTGATGACTGATCATAAATATGAACTGTGACCACAACAGACTTTCGAATGTACTGCATTATATTGATATCAAATGCACTGCGAGACAGCATAGGAGTATCAAAGCAACAAATTCGTGCAATTTCGGATTTATGTGAGTATAACGGTTTGAAAAACTGCAACAAAATGAATCAATAAAAATACAGAATTCGAAGAAAATGCGTTATATCGAAACAGCGTTAAACGGGGTCTTACTATATGTATAATCATATCAATGTTGCATCGTTGTGGCATCATATATTAATACATATCTGTGACACTACTACTAATTTGTTTAGTGATGTGACGTCAGCCTTGCGATCTGGTGAACAAAATCTCAGAATTATTATGACAACAATGATCTCACATATCCGATGATGATGTGTTTTCGAACTTCATGATCCATCTCAGAATTATTATTCTTGAACCTAATTATTTCAACTTTAAACTTTTCTAATTAATAGAAAGATCTAGCAATACCCAAATTCGAACAAAAGTCTGAAGGATTAAACATATTTTGGTCTGAACTGCAAAATTCCCTAATCTATAAGTCAGGATATACTGTGAGTAACTTTTTGAGTTTCTATATGCTAGAAAAATCCCTCTGCATAGTCGGTCTCGATACGTCAAAGAGTGTGAGAATATAAAGAAGAAACAAAACATCCACTTTTACATATACAATACACGAATTAGTAGTAGTAGAATTTAATTTTGTGTTAAAATATTTTCTGTTTAATAAATTAATGACTAAAATACTTTTTATAATGAAAAATTAATTATGATCTTACTACTTTCTTTTAGAATTTTTTTTATCCTTTATCGAAATTCTTACTTAAAAGATTCTGATATCGAGAAAGATCGACCTTGCTCTGTTTCATATTTTTCCTTTTGTTTCTTTCCTATATTCAATTAGGTTTTTTTTTATTGCAACACATGACGAAGAGTGGAAAATATATATGCAAAAAGTACAAATTTTACATAATTATGATTAAATTATCATAAGTAATAATGAAAAATTAAGTCGAAAATGCATAACCGAATTTATAGAATTTTGATTTTCATAGTCAATATAATTTTATTTGGTGAATATGTTTTTGTATATCTGCTATGTTATTTATGAAATTTTGTATAGTATTTTAGTAAGTAATACTTATCAAATTTCAGTATTACATATTTTTTTTTTATTCAGTATACTTGGAAAATAGGTTTTTATCCAGAGAAATGCAAGAGTGGAACTTTCCAATCTGATTGTTTTGAAGATTTACTATACAGTATCTTTCCTTTGATGGCATTTTCAAAGTTTCCAAGATGTGGTTCTGTAGCATAAATTGGGCTACTTACTTCCATATTTAAAAAAAAAAAGTTCATCGCATATATACATAAGTCCCTTTTAAGTACTTTGTTGAAAATTGAGTAACAACCTTAGGTAAAGTTATTCCGAGTTTATTTTTATATTTTGTATTTGTTTACGAACTTAAATTCAGTTTTCTATAAATATAAAACTGTTGAGAGTTTGAAAGATCTATGATAAATAACATTGAATCGAAACCAGTAAAATTATATTATTGTTGTATTATCGTCACTTAAAGAATATGAACTTTTTTATTTTTATTTTTTGAGTTTTAGAGAGAAAATTTTTAGAATGTATTTTTTTTTTTTAGTTAGATTTTATCATTTTTTACTGGTAGTCTCTATTATTTAATAATAAACACTAACTGAAATAATCTCCAATTTAATAATAATTTTTAATATTTAACTGAAATAATTACTAAAATAATAATATTAAATGGGGACTAATTGGAATAACTACTAAAATAATAATATTAAAAAGGGACTAATTGGAAGACCACTAATATAATAATATTAAATGAAAACTAACTGAAATAACTATTAAAATATTATTATTAAATAAAGACTAACTGAAATAACTACTAAAATATTATTATTAAATGAAAACTAACTGAAATAACTACTAAAATATTATTATTAAATAAAGACTAACTGAAATAACTACTAAAATATTATTATTAAATGAAAACTAACTGAAATAACTACTAAAGTAATAATATTAAATAATGACTAACTGAAATAACTATTAAATTATTATTATTAAATGAAAACTAACTGAAATAAATACTAAAATAATAATATTAAATGGAGACTTACTGGAATAACCATTAAAATAATATTAAATGGGAACTAACTGGAATAACCACTAAAAATAATATTAAATGGGGACTAACTGGAATAACCACTAAAAATAATATTAAATGGGAACTAACTGGAATAACTACTAAAATAATAATATTAAATGGGAACTAACTGGAATAACCACAAAAAAATATTAAATGGGGACGAATAACCATTAAAATAATATTATTAAATGAAAACTAACTGAAATAACTAGTAAAATAATATTATTAAATAAAGACTAACTGGAATAACTACTAAAATAATATTAAACAATGGACCCTAAATGAAATAATTATTAAAATATTATTATTAAATGAAGAGTGACTAAATAAAAATTTTTTATTAGTATTATTTAATGAAAATAACTATTAAAATAATATTAAACAATGGACCCTAAATGAAATAATTATTAAAATATTATTAAATGAAGAGCGACTAAATAAAAATTTTTTATTAGTATTATTTAATGAAAGGTTATTAATGTAAAGTTGTCACGAAAGAATAAAACAGTAACTCAGTAATGCCCAATCGATTGATAATTAAGGGTTCCTTATTCAGGCAACTTTCATTATATTAAGTGCGTTTCTTTACTTTAACACAATAAAAAATCATAAAAATTGTAACTTTATCATTCATGCTAAAATGTTAATAATTCTTGTTAAACAATAAATATTAACCGATCATGGAATGCTAAATATAAATATGCTATACCAAAAAAACTTATTTTTTCCAGCTATTGTTGTTTCTACATAAAGAGCGTTTGTCGTGTAAGAGTTTGATACTTAAAATAGCAAATTTAATGGCAATAATAATATATTTTACATTATTTCTGTGGAGTAATAAAGGATTGCAAAAAATGAAACACGATATCTACAAAAATAAGACACAATCACAGAATAATGAAAGCTTTCGTTTCTATTTGAGTAATGTTTTCATGTTGTCAAGCATTATAGATGTTAGTATTCTGACCAACAATATAACTTATAACAGAGTTACTATTTACAATGATTCACTGTTTAAACAATGAATTTTTCATCTTTATGAAAGAAATAAATTTCTCTTAAATTATAATTTTTACTTATTTTAAGCTAAAATGTATCAATTTTTGTGTTATCAAGTGCAAATTTTCACATTAATTTTCATTTGACTTTTGAACTTTTTAAAACGCTTAAAAATTAGTATAAGCAGGGATTTTCAGAAAAAATGTGAGGCTTGATGTAAGTAATATTTTTGAGGCCCTTAAAAAAAACAAAATATATAATGATAAGTATACAAGAGAAGTGAGAACATTGATAGAGAACTTCAAATTTTGACAAATATTAAAACTCGAATAGTATAAAAATATACAAATATATTTTTGCTAACATATTGAGTTATATATTGAGACCTCTAAAATCATGAGCACCAAGGCGACCACCCCTCTTGACCCCCAAGTAACTCACAATAGAAAAATTAACGACACGAAGTTAAGGAGCAGATAGAAGTTTTAATGAAGAAAAAACTAAAAATATGTAAATTTACATAAATTTATACTAGATTTATGTAAATTTACATCTTTTTAGTTTTTAAATGGAGACTAACTGAAATAACTACTAAAATTGTATTATAAAATGGAGACTAACTGAGATAACTACTAAAATAATATTAAAAAGATGTAAATTCACTTAAATGTAGTTTAGATTTATGTGAATTTGCATCTTTTTAATTTTTAGATGAAGACTAACTGAATTAACTATTAAAATATTATTACTAAATGGAGACTAAGTAAGATAACTACTAAAATAATAACATTAAATGGAAACTAACTGAAATAACTGCTAAAATATTATTATTAAATGGAGACAAAGTGAGATAACTACTAAAATAATAGCATTAAATGGAAATTAACTGAAATAACTGCTAAAATATTATTATTAAATGGAGACTAAGTGAGATTACTACTTAAAAAATATTAAATAATGGAGGTTTACTAAAATAATATTAAAAAGAGGTAAATTCACATAAATCTAGTTTAGATTTATGTGAATTTACATCTTTTTAGTTTTCTTTTATAAAGATTTTAGTAAATTTTCATTTTCTTAGTAAAGATTTATGTGAATTTACATCTTTTTAGTTTTCCTTTCTATCTGCACTTTTAACTTCGTTTCGCGTGTAAAAAATGTGAAAAAATTTTTCCTTGAAAGTACTAAGTTTAAAATTTCTTCAAAAATGTTTTGCAACAATAAATTCGATTAAATATATATATATTTTTATTTATTTATTTATTTATTAAACATTTTATACGAGAATTATCCGAACGATTTTCATATTTTAACTACAAAATGCAATTAAATATTCGTATAATGTTTAATTACTATTGGAAATATGCGAAACTGTTACGGAAGCTTTGAGCATCAGATACACGTTAATTATCAACCAGATGTTCCTTTGCTAATTAATTTAGCCATAACTAATTGCGTGTATTAATAAATTCCATGTCAAAATGTACATAAATTCGCAAAACTTTGTCCCCAACAAAAAAAAAAAATTGTTTAAATGCATAAAATTGCAAAATTTCGAAACAAAAATCGATACAACTCGCACACATATATTCTTGGAAGAATGATGCTTAAAGAGGTGGCTATAAAGTTTTCTGACATGAAATCCGAAGAGAATTTGTTTGCTATAGATAGCGAAAAGTCCAAATAATAGATTACGTCGAGCAGAAATGCATACGTGAATATTTTATGAATATTCTAAATATAATTGCATAATGTAACTGTAGCCAATTATTTAAATTAGGTGAATATTCCGATAAGCATCAATGAAAAATATCCTTTTAAACTGTTATCCAAACAAAACATTCTTTTCGTAGAAATGGCGAAATCTGTCTTTTGGGATTTTCTTTTCCTTAAAAGGATTGAAAACGTTAAATTTCCTTTCCCGTTTTTTTTTTCCTTTTCTGGATTTTTTATACATTTTAATCAGAGTTAAAAAATTTTGTTACAAACTCATTAACATTAATTGTAACTGTAGTTTAATAATTTACGAACAAAATTAAAATATTAAACATGTTTAAAATTAACGAATCGTTAGCTTCTTAATATGTTTTCCGAAGGAAAGTGGAGTTTGTGAAATCGTCATGCTGTCGGTCTGTTTGTTGTGTCTCCTCCACTAATAACTCTTGAATTAATTATTATATTTTCAAGATATTCGCTTATGATATTCTGTCATTAGAGCTAACCTCGCCGCCACGTTATTTAATCCACTAGCTTAAACCATTTAAAAATGGCGGAAAGTAAAACTTCTGAGATACTCTCTTAATATATGCTAAACTATTTATTGGATTTATATGAAATTTTACAAGATAATCAAGTTGTTGATATTGATATCGATGACACATCAATTAAATTTTTACTTTAAACTGCGTAAAGATGGCTGACGTTCGAATTTCAAAAGTTTTGCTCTAATAACTTCTGAATTATTTGATTGAATTTTATAAAATTTAACAGAAAGATTAATCTGTTAAAATCGAATTTGAAGAAAGATTAACTAACTTTACAGATTCATTCATTTAAAAATGGCGGACAATTATTTTTATACGGCTTTTCTGCAATAACTGTGGAACTATTTAATAGATTTTTATGATATTTAATATATAACATATGCCCTTGTTGGTGATTTTAATGACATAAATTTTAATCTTATATTTTCAATCATTTCAGAATAAAGGATGTGTTTATAAAATTGGTGGACAGTTCTTTACAGAACTGTTTCTTTATTATTATAGCTGCACACTTGCTACTATAACAGTAAAAGAGACTAATAACGCAATTTTAATGCATTAGCATTTCATTTTAATTTTTTTTCTTCGCAAATTTTAATAATCTACTGTTTAAATTTTTGTTTGTGAAGAAAAATTCAGGAGTTGAAACGATTAAATAATTTTAATCATTTATTATTATTATTTTGATAAAATTCCATTAGAAAAAATTGCGGAAATTCGATCAAAGTTGTAAAAAAAGAAATGATAAACTTTGATAACTGTTTCTTTATTATTATAGCTGCACACTTGCTACTATAACAGTAAAAGAGACTAATAATGCAATTTTAACGCATTAGCATTTCATTTTAATTTTTTTTTTCTTCGCAAATTTTAATAATCTACTGTTCAAATTTTTGTTTGTGAAGAAAAATTCAGGAGTTGAAACGATTAAATATTTTTAATCATTTATTATTATTAATTTGATAAAATTCCATTAGAAAAAAATTGCGGAAATTCGATCAAAGTTGTAAAAAAAGAAATGATAAACTTTGATTCACTACAATTTTAAAAATGCTCATAAATTATGACTGATTAAAAAAAAATGATTTATTCTATAACTTTGGTAAGATGCCAATGTTCGTCGATGAAAATGGTGGAAAATTATGACAAAAATTATCATTAAACGTCATAAGATTCTTTATTTATACTAATTAATAAATTCATTTATATGATAATGTAAAAATTAAATATTCATGTCGTTTATTCATTACTGAAGTGATTTCGATCATCTATAATTTAGGAATGTTACTTTTCCATATTTAAATTAAAACAAAAAACATATATATAAATAATAACCAATTAAATTTAATATTTAATAACAAAAACAAAGCAATGACTACTTTAATACCATAATCATAATTAATATTGTTTTGGTTCAGTTAATATTTGATATTAAGTTTTGCATCGGATCAATTTTTTCCTTGACCTATTTCTTGAAACTTCAAACGAATTGTTTTGATTTTGCATTATTCTAGACTTAGCTGAGTTTACGTTTATCGAATAAGAAAAATCACAAATCTACACTTAATACATAAAAGAAATATTAATAAAACTAAAAAAAAATCATTAAACGAATCAAGAACTTAACTTTAATTACGTTGGTACAATCGCCATTTTTGTTTTTAATTTTTAGTAAATACTAACAAAAAATATTTTTATTTTTTATAGAAATTTTTATACACGTTTAGAAAAAAAAAAAAAAAAGATTAAATTTGCATCGTTAAAGTTATTTCTGAGATGCAACTGATTGAAGAATGAATTGTAGCATAGGCCCTACTAGTGAGCAAATTTTGATAGGTGTTATCTTATTAATCTTGAATCTAGTATGAATTATAACGATTGTGGGCAACGATTTTTTTATTATTTCTTGCCCAAAAAACACATTAAATTGGCAAGAAAAAGTAAAAAATAAGTGCAGTAGTAAGAAATTAGGATATTAGATGCAATCTATAATTGCTACTTGATTGACGTTATTGCTTTATTTTATTAAAGATGGAGCATGTAGCTGCTTCTAAATTGTGTCAAATATAATTTTCCAGTATGTGGCATTTTAATATATTGAAAATTTTTGTATATATTACATGAAAATGAGAGAATTACCTTTATATGATTAATATTTTATAAAAATCTTTATAGATTTTTTATTATTTTATATGTCTATAGTGGTTAGAAGAGAAGATTCTCTTCTAACCACTATAGATATAATTCTTCTATTCTAACCACTATAGAAGAGAATTCTTCTCTTTTCTTCCAAAAATTTTGATCCAGTTGGACCAAAATTTTTGGAAGACTTTAAATGCACTAATATATACTTATCTTCTCAATATGAGCCAAAATGTTGCGAATTATGTAGAAGAAAAGGATGATAAAAAAACGATACATAGTTGCCGTATTCAAACTGTCCTAATTATTTTCTTAATTACGTTTGAAGTTTCAAATTTGGCATTCTAAATATCCTATTTAATACTTCTCTCGAATATAAATATCAAATTATCAACATTTAACCAAGAGCGAAAGTTACAGCGAGTTGAATTTCGCCGTAATGACTCTTGTAATAAGAGACAGTCGGTGACAACTGTACTTGGCTTCTGTTGATGATATCAGTTTGCGGTATAAATCTACTTTAAAATAGTTAAATGCAAGCAGCTGAATGTCTCTAGAACTTTATTTAATGACATTTCTGATGCGTAATTAATATCAATGAATGAAATAAAGAATATGTAATTTGCATACAATGTATATTAAGCAAATAAAGATATACCTTTTAAAATATCTTACATATAAGAATTAAATATTATAAAATAATCCATTATATCAAAAGAGAAGAAAAATTTCAAACTATGTTTAATAGAAGCTTCAAACTCGAATAATTTTTTAAATGTTTTCAGTCAGTTCTACGTGGCATGGGTGATGAGATGCAGCAAGTATGATTGATGGCTATAAAATAAAAAATTAATTCTGCAATAATTTTAAAATATTTATAATGTTTGTCTTTATAAAATTAATACAATAAAAGTTTATTCTCATATTTTCATGCCATTTATCTCTTAATATTTTGCTATTAAAACCATATTATATATCTTATGGTTATGTCCATTGTCCAGTCTAAAATTATGGAATAAATGATGGTAACCGTTATGCAAACATCTATCTAATATATTACTAAATGCATGTCCAAGTTTGTCGCAGAATGCATTATTTTATATAGAGCTCCAATGTAAAATATGTGTTCAATACCACAATATGGAGATTTAACAACCCATTGCATCTACCAAAAACAGCAATATATATTACTAAATGCATGTCCAAGTTTGTCGCAGAATGCATTATTTTATATAGAGCTCTAATGTAAAATATGTGTTCAATACCACAATATGGCGATTTAACAACCCATTGCATCTACCAACTACAGCAGTAAAACACAGAAACAGTCTTGTTAAGTTCTAAAGACACAGGAAACAGAAGACAAACATATAAGTGACTAAGGAAACGTCAAACTCACCTATGTGTTTCTTTGATAAAATAACATACAGAAGACAAACACAGGTGATCCCAACGTTTTCTTAATTACCTCTGTGTTTGTTTTGTGTGTCTTATATCTTCAAAAGAACTTTTAGCAAGAGTTTTTATTGTTTACTATCATCATCAAACAAGTTTTTCTTACAATTTTTGTTATTCAGCAAATAGAAAAACCTTATTTCCGTTAGTGATCAATGTTTGAAAGTAAATTATGTAAAATATAAAAATTGTGCATGGTTGCACAATTTTTATATTTTGCATAATTTACTTTCGCATTGCATTGTATTTCGCATGCAAATTGTGTTGTTATACGTACGCATTATACGTTATAATGTCTTGCCATTCACACATTAAATTAATTTTTCATACAAGTATTTAACTTTCATTTAAATGGGGTAAGGGCATAGTTGGGGGAAGTGCATTATCGGGCTTTTTTTTAAGCGAAATTTTGTTATTTGATATTGTAATAATCTACTACAAGTTAATATCGAAATATCGACATAGATAACGAACGATGAATGATACGATTCCAGTATTAACATTGATCTTCACAAAAGCATCGCGTCCGAACAGCACACACAACTTTGACAGTATCTTAAAAGTGCAATAACTCTTAAGATAACTTCACATTAGGAGCTATTTTTACAAAAGCATCGCGTCCGAACAGCACACACAACTTTGACAGTATCTTAAAAGTGCAACAACTCTTAAGATAACTTCACATTAGGAGCTATTTTTTTGTAAGTATGAAGAATATTGATCAAAGTTTATGTTAAACTTCATATTAGGAGATATTTTTTAATAAGTACGAAGAATATTGAATAAGGTTTACATTATGCCAATATTTTTGACATTTCAAATGTTTTTGAGAAAAACCCTGGTAAGCTCTTGCCCCGTAAATATTGTTACCTGGGGCAAGTGCAGATGAGCACCTTGGGCTGCTCTAGCCTCGTAACACGTTCAATTTTATTTTTTCGTGTTCTACAAATTTTATTTGTTTATTGACTTCTTTTTCTAGCATATAACATGATAGGCAGCTACTCAGAAAAACCAACAGGGGGGCGATTATTCAAAAGAAGTGAACGAAATGTGACCGTATCAAAATGATGATTGATAAATGCGAATACCGACATGCAACATTGTTCGAGATGATGATTGATAAATGCAAAGATATTATCAATTAAATTTTCATATAAAACCATTTTTTATTTGATAAAAACATTTTGTCATATTAAATAACAAAATGTGTGCTTAGTTACTTTGAAAAAAACATATAAAGTGATATAAAGTAAATAATGTGAGATGAGATATAGTGAAATAAAACAAAAATATAAAGTGTACACAAGTTGTTACTAACCAATTTGTGTACTTACATCACTTTATATTTTTGTTTTATTTCACTATACCGCCTCTCATATTTCTTATTTCATATTCAATCCTTATTTGTTTAACAAAGGATAACTCTAAAAGGAAACAACCTATCTTATTATTGCAGTAAAAAGCATTTTATAGTAGATTTGTTCATAATTCTGCTTTTGCCAATTAGCGTGCGTAAATAAACTTCAAAGATTTTTTTACTCGCACGTACACTCTTACTCCGTTTCGGGTTAGGTGCAAAGTAGCTGACATTTTGTACGATCTTGTAGGAAATTTAAAATTTTCACGGATGAATTAAACGGTAATAGCTGCGCAATGCGATTGTTAATGACCCTGTTAAATATTTATACGATAGGTTAAAATACTTGCGTTTAAAGTCCAACTTTGCAAAAACCGCTCTGCACTTACCTCACTTTTAAATATCTTTCTTGCTGTTCTATGTGTTATGGTGTTGCATGTGTTCTATGCTGTTCTATGGTTGTTAAGGATTGCAGATAATTTTGGCTTTTAGGCAAAAACAGTAATTACGAAATGTAAATTGCATGGTAATTTTAGCAAAAGAAAAAATCGGCAAATATAAATTTTGATTAATTAAGTATTTAACTTATAAATATTTTGTCATCTTCACAAAATGCCGCACCGGACAAATGTTCGGATTGCCTGCCCCTGATCTTCCCACTACGTTAGTTGCATCTTACTTTAAACACATTTTCTACAAGTTCAATTATGTTGTTTTATGAAAATATTGAAAACAAACTTCCAAAAAGAGACTCATAAGAATGTATATGAAAATTAGGAACGTTTTCAATTATATTTGCCAATACATTCAACAGAAAAATTACAAATGTGAAGCGTAAAGAGATTTCAGAACATAGTAACATAGTAGCAATATTTACACTTCAGGTTAGGTTAAGATAGATATATTAAGCCGCCATATCTCATGAGGGATATACTTTATCTGGTGGCGGCCACTTATAGAACCCATTACAAGCTAGCCAACACATATGACGGGGCCAACACCCATGATGGGGTTCAACGGACCGAGTTTGGACCTCTCCTGAAAAACTGGAAGTGTGGGGCCCGGATTTGAACCCGGTCCTCCAGGGTGGTAAGCCAAAGTTTTACCACGCGGGCATCCGGCTGACTAGAACCCATCACAGGCTAGCCAACACCCATGATGGGGTCAACCAGATGGTTGAAGGATGGAGTTCAACGGGCCGGGCACGAACCCCTCCTGAAAAATTGGAGGTGTGGGACGTGGATTTGAACCCGGATCCTCCAGTGGTAAGCCAAAGCTTTATCACGCGGCCATCCGGCCGACTTTACACATCAGCAGAATAATAAAGATTACTTACTCAAATTTCACTGTTTAATATTACATTAAATAGTGAAAAATTATGAAAACAGGATGGCATATAACTTCAAACATAATTTCATTTTATAATAATTCACTTTGATTAATTAAAATTTTCTCATAAGTTACTCGGATCTGATAATGTTATAATAAAGTATAAAATATAGAAAGTTTTTGATACTGATACGCACTGATACGCTACATAAACAGATAATATCACAACTGATGTTAAAATTACATCAGTAATAAAACATTTTTAATTATTCATAAAAAATGAAGAGAAAAAGATGATAAAATTACTCTATCAGATTTTTAAATATTAAAATCTGATAGAGTAGGCGTAAATGTAAGCAATATACGTGATTACTAAAATTTATAAAAATGAACAAAATAATAATAATAATAATCAGAAAGAAAAACGGATAATAGAAAACTGGAAGATTGATTTCAAAACCAGAAAGTAATTTTAAAGAAGTCACTAAACATTACTTAAAATTTTTTGATGTCATAATTATTCAGTACGGTTGTTGAAGTTCGATCAAGATGGAAACTTTTATTAAAATGGAATCCATCAAAGTTGTAACATAATTAAGAAGAACTAACAAAGTAAAACATTTTAAATACTTTTAATAAAATTGCACCGCACTTTCTTATTATCTTTAATAACATTTTAATTAACGAATGGCTTCAAAAATATGATTTTCATGTTTCTTTTTAAAGATGCAACTGTTGTTAATATTTACTAAGTTTTAAAAAGAGTAATATGATAAACTTTCAAAGTAAAATATTTGTTTACCGGTGATGAATATTTATCGCCGACACCACTTTACATTACAAACAAAACAATTCCAAAGTTAAAATTTTACTAATCTAAGAAATTTTTAATTACTTTTAAAAAATTGAAGAAAAATAATATATTCAATTTTAAATTAGCATATTTTTATATATTTTTATTTTTTCGTGAATATATACCGCAAACATGTTCAAAGTCTTTTAATCTGAATCGGTTGGATGGTCGCGTGGTAAAGCTATGGTTTACTACCCTGGAGGATCCGGGTTCAAATCCGAGTCCTACACCTTCAGTTTTTCAGGAGTGTACCCCTCCTGAAAAACTGGTCCTGGGGTTCAACGTGCCCAGTCCGTAACTTCCAGTTGGCCAACACCCATGATGGAGTCAACTGGAAGTTACGGTGGGCCCGTTGAACCCCAGGACCCGCCTCCAGATAAATTATATCCTTGTGCAATATGGCGGCTTAACTTCACTAAACTAACTGTTTAGTCTGAACATAATCGTGGCTTTACTAACTTCAGAATATAAAATACAAATTAATCTCTAATTCGTAAAATTATTGATTAATCTGAACTTTATAAATTTAGACTTTTATTCGAAATAAAATTTAGCGCATTATTTTATTCCGTTAGAAAGGAACTATTTTTCAAAATGGAGGACACTTGATTAATGAAGGGTGTTAAATGTAAAAACAAAATGCCGTCGTAAAATCCGGAAAACAATATTTATTTTAATCAGCATCTTAGTAAAGCGAAATATATTTTAATTAATATAACTTGAAAGAAAAATCTTTCTTGTAAATTAACTTAATTTTTAAAATGCCCAAAAGTTAAAAAACACCATCGACATATTTTTTGCTAATATAATTAATGTTTTGAAAACCTTTTCTTTTTTTTGTTTTTACTTATTAATTAAAATTAATAAAATTTAGGAAAATTCCGGAAATATTTTAATAAGATTAAATTTAAAAATAATAAAATGGTTTAATATAATTTGAATTCTAAATCTCTTTCCTTAGAAAATTACTAACTCCTACATAAAAGTAATCTAGTTAAAAGTATTTAAAATGCCTTTAAAGCATATAAAAAAAATAAAAATTAATGTTTTATATTACTTACAGAGGTTGATCTATAAATATTTCATATTTGATATGACGAAAGATTAGTAAACTGTAAACATGTTAAGGTTATTTTTCAAAGAAACAAGCATTTGGAAAAAAGAATATAAAGAAAATAAGATATTTTATTGCACGGAAAACAATCTAACCCCTTTGGATATTTTGTCACCTTATGCACGGATTGCAAAGGTTTTATACACGTTTGATATGTGAGTAACAATCTGAAGAAATCTTATTTGTCGAGCGATATATTATGGAGACCAAAGCCAAATTTGACATTTGTCATCAATTTTGGCCATCAATAGTCATTGATGACAAATTGGGTAGCTTTGCTCAACACTTTTCGAGATTTCGAAAGGTTACTGATATAAAAAGAGAGAGAGAGAGAGAGAGAGAGAAAGAAGAATTACGAATTTCGATATTTTTCAGAGGAATAAATTTAATTTATTTTTAAAATTTGATATGTTAAATTAAAAAAAATAATAAAAATTCTCGGTTAGAAACAAACATTAATATATATTAAACTGCATATATCAATTTTAAATTACTAAATTTTTTTTGGTTAAAACAAACTGAAATTTAATTAACTTCACTTACTAAAATATAATTTTGTAGGAAAGTTGATACGTAAGAAAAACTGTATTCTGATTTGAAGAAATAAACAATGTAAGAAAGGGAAAAAATACAAGAAATAAACAAAACGAGAAAAAATAATAGTAAATTATAGTAAGGAATATAAGAAATAAGGAATTGAAGGAATATAAACGAAGAACAGAATAAATAAGGAAATGAAGGAATATAAGACATGATGAAGAACACAAAGTAATAATAACACAAAAAATAAGGAAATGAAGGAATATAAAACGTAATGAAGAACACATAAAATAAGGAAATGAAGGAATATAAGACATGAAGAAGAACACAAAGTAATAATAACACAAAAAATAAGGAAATGAAGGAATATAAAACGTAATGAAGAACACATAAAATAAGGAAATGAAGGAATATAAAATGTAATGAAGAACACATGAAATAAGGAAATGAAGGAATATAAAACGTAACGAAGAACACAAGAAATAAGGAAATGAATGAATACAAGACATGAAGAACACAAAGTAATAATAACACAAAAAATAAGGAAATGAAGGAATATAGGGAAAACTGGTCCAAAATGATCCCCTTAAGCAAAATCCCGGAAAAAATTCAAATCAAGTTATTATTGGATTAATTTTTTATATATTTTGGAAGACTAGTCTTCCAACTATCTATATAAAATATCTTAAACCCTTCGAGTATTACGCATTCGAAATAAGAGAAAAAAATAAAAATTCGAAACCTATGCCAAAGGATCATTTTGTACACCCCCTACTTACAATATAATGGCAATCTTAAGCAGATACTTACAATTAATAAATAATTGCATTATTTATTAATTGTAAATAAAACAGTAGGTAAAAACACAGCAAAAACAAGTTTTATTATATCTACGTAACATGTTATTCCATATTTATGGAAATAAAAGAAACATCAGTTAACTAAAATTCTGATACTTTAGGTCGCAGACATTGATTTTCATTTATTCGAAATGGCACATCCCAAAATACACTGACCTATCCTAACTAGGACATAATCGCCATCTTGTTTGTAATAGTACAAGCTTTCCTGGTTTATCAACAGGTGACGGTAAAACTTAAAGAAATACAATGGGGGATCATTTCACTCTGACAGATCATTTTGGACCAGTTTCCCCTAACACATAACGAAGAACACAAGAAATAAGGAAATGAAGGAATACAAGACGTAACGAAGAACACAAGAATAAGAAAATGATTGAATATAAGATGTAAAGAACATAAGTAATAATAACACAAGAAGTAGCGAATTGAAGGAATATACGACGTAACGAAGAACAAAAGAAATAGAGAATTGAAGGAATATAAGACAAGAGGAAGAACAAAAAATATGGAAGTGAAAGAATATAATAAATAAAGGTTATTTTCTGCTTTGTAAAGTTTTATTACTTTGCTACTTTAACGTATTATTAGTTACAGTCAAAATAACAAAAGTATATCTCATCTAACACCTTCCACACAGTATCGATTCGGTGTGGCGCTATCTATCTTGAAAATTAAAAAAAAAATTCGATAAAATTAAAAACGTTGATATTTTCGAAATATGATTTATCCTAAAAGAACATTTCCATGTTCGCCAATCAATCCTTTGATGCCTTATTTAAGGAGAAGGATGTGCCATACAATCTGACTCATATTTCCATCAATAACTCCAATCTTCTTTCCTAACGCTATTAATCTCATCGTGTTCCGGATTGCGTCATACATTTATGAGTACACCAAACTTATTTATATTTAATTTTTCTTTCGTTATTATTCATTTGACAGTGTAAAATGTATTTTTAAAATCATATTTATCATCTGTGCTATTGTTGGGATACTTAATAATACAGATATTCAACATGATTTAATAAATTCAGAACGTGTGACTATGTTATAATGATCCCATATAGCGTGATTCAGTTAGTACTCTTGTGTTCAGGACTCATGGAAACAGTGCGTGTAAACAAAATTTTCAACCAGAAATAAATGAAAGCTTGAGATTTGTTGCGCTGTTTATTATATACTGAGTAATAATTTTTTTATTTCTTAAAGAATGCATTGATTAAAATAACATTCTCTGTTATAATAATTATTAAATAATATTTAAGCTTGTTGTTGTGTTGTTTTATCTGGATAGATACGGGAGTAGCAATGACAGTATATATATTTAATGTCGAAAAATTTTAACGCTGTCAGAATTAAAGATTTCGATCGAATAAATAATGTAGATAACGAGCGCAAAATTATAGTTTAATACTAGCAATTCTAGAGCCATTATTCACTCCAGCAGTTTATTGATGCGCATAAAAAAATCACCTTATTTTTTTTCTTTCATAAAAAAAAAATCTGATATTAAATGCACAAATTTATGAAACAAAAAATTCTCATTTCATCGAACTGCAGATACCACATTGGCAAATAATGATTCCGGAATTATTAACTTGGCATTAAAATTTTTTTAATTCATTATTTACTCTAGTTGTATTGACTGAAAAGGGAAAAAAAAATTGACTTTGACACGCAAACAGAAAATATTTTTTCCCTGCACTTATCTAAATATCAAGACTACGAAAAGTAATAAAACAATTTCTTTTTTTTAATTTTCTTCTAAATATTAATTACGTTTAAGTTTTGGTAACTCGATTAGCACGTAGAATATATTTACGAGTGAATATATTAATTTAGTAATTTTCATTAACGCTAAATGATGTTAAATTACTTGTAATGATGCTATTAAATTAATGATAATTAGTTATAAGTTTGTAGAGAGCAGTTAAGTGAAAAAATAAAATATATAAATAAATACTCACCGAATAGAGCATCTAAGATCCCGAAAGGCATGACAACCACAGATACTAAGAGATCAGCGATAGCTAACGACATTAAAAAATAATTAGTAACGTTCTGTAGACGTCTTTCAGTACTGATAGCCAGACACACCAAAACATTTCCTAACCCCCCTGCCAATACAAAGAACGAAAGTAGAAGAAAAAACCAATTGTAAGAAATCGGTTCGATATTGAGGATATCTTCTTCAGTTATATTGATGCTGCTGCTGTTCATCTCTGTACCAGATGATACTACTATAGTATTATCGGTTTGTCCGTTAATCACGTAAGTGATCAAGTACTCGGTAATGTTAATCACTTTCTGAATATTGCTGCTGCTGCTGTTAATAACTTTTAACTCTTCCAACTGAAAGTCGACTTCATTATTGATCTGTTTGAAAGTGTGATAAGTCAAAATATTCTGCATTGTCGTTGAACTGATTGGTATAAATTGTTTTTTTTTTTTTTATTGTTTCACGTTAACAGTTTCATATTTCGTAGTTCTGAAAAGTAAAAAAAAAAAATTAATATTAGTTTTATAAAAAAATTAAAAAAATAATTTAATTAAATTTGAATATTCGTTAACGAAATACTTTAATTAGAAGTTTTAATTGGGGGATTGATTAAATACCAAGTTTTATATATGAAAAAAAAAAACTTTATTGTTCTAGGCTTTTGTAACGTAGTGTCGAATAAAGGAGCTACTTTATCAATTGAAGATCATTGTTGTCATTCTCAGAAAGACATACAGCACTCGAACAATTTTCAAATTTACTCTTTTAAGATTTTATATATATATATATATTGTTACCTATCGAGAAAAATTGCAATTATGAGTAATAAAAATCGTATTATCGATACCGTATATAGCTATTTTTGTATCTAATCTTCCACACCAGTTACAAATTCCTTTTTCCATTTTTTTTTAAGATATTTTTACATAGAGAGAAGCAGGAATCAGTATATCAACTCTTCTTCATCCGCAGTGATGTAGAAGTTTGCAACAGTTCGTAGAAAAACAAACACGAGCAAAAAAAAAACTAGTATCTTTTTATGTATTAATAATGCGAATTTTATATAAAAATAATGTATTTTTAATATAAAAAAATTGTGTTTAGCATAAAAATATTCTGCAGCATTCGAAACCTACTTTAGCAGGTACATAAAGACGTTTTTTATCCATAAATTCCATTAAGAATCAAGTTAGTTTATATATAAAAAAAGCGTTAAAAGTTTTTAGCAATTTAACAATCTGCTTTTCATCCATTTTTAATTGTAAATATTCATTCAATTTCGCATTAAATAATTTTTTACGTTTTTTATTTCTTTTTATATACCCTCCTTTAGCGCGCCGGAATAATGAAATATTTTAAAAATATATGTAAATAAATGTATTCCATATTTAAGATGCGATATTAAATTTCCGAAAGATAATTTATAAGAAAAAAAAAGATAAATGGAATGCGCGTAATTACATAAGATTCTCTTTGATGCGAAACGTAGAAAAGAATAAAAATAAAAATCTAGACATAAAGGAACAGAAATATTTCCGGAAAGGATTGAAATTCTGTGAATTATTTAAGAATAAAAGCTGTAAAGAAGTTCTAAATATTTATTCCCTCTGTAATATTAATGCTTACAAGAGAGTGATAAAAAAAAAATTACTGTGGCAAGAATGGATACCAGAGAACATCACTCCAGTTATGAATTATGCAATCTGAACATTAATTAAATGTACAAGACGCATAACTCATAACAAGACTGATGATGTCTCCTGTAACATTTTCTTTTCCATAAGATGTTATGTAAATAAGGCCATTTTATTTGGAAGTTGCAACTTTGATCAATTTGTAACAGCATTGTAATGTGTCAAAGTGGTTGTGACTGATGACATAAGGTAAGTTTAATCGATTTTCTTCACCCTGGCACCGTTAGATACTCCAGTTATGTAGCAGTAGTTTAAGTAACTTTCAGAACAGTACATAATTATTTTGAATACATTTCCATTCGATTTTCATCGTAAATAGCAATAAAAAGTCTGATTCTAATCGTAAAAGTAACCGACTGCTTTGAATTAAACTCTCTTACTTAATCAATGAATTTTTAAGGAGTATCAAAAAAGATATAAGAGAGCAGTATTTTAATATTTATTACTATATTTATGACGTAAATTATATCAATTAAGTGTATCATTAACAAACGTAACTCGCAGATTAACATCACATTCTAGAAAGAAGTTTAATTTAGTTTATCCATAGAAAGAAAAAAAAAAAGATTAAAAAAATTATCTGTGATTATCAAAAGATATAATCTAATAGATCTGACAGATTTATATCATTTGATATGATCCCAATTTTCTCCTTCCTTTTTTTTTGTCTTCTTCTTTTTCCTTCTTGCGTTAAAGAAAAAAAAAATCTTTATACAAGAAAGAAGAAGAAAAAGACAAAAAAAAAAGTCTGTTTATTAACTCAAGTTCTACAAATTTATATATAAATTAATTCCTAATATCGATGATTACTATGGAAAGACAGTCAAATTAATTGCAAATTTTCAGTATCAAAAATATTGCAAATAAGGAAAAAAATCAAGAAATTCGATAAATTGAACTTGGCACACTTACGCTGTTTCAGATAAGAGAATGATATTAATAATGACACTAGAACGTATTTAGCTTCCATAACGCGTTTTTAAGGAAATTTATTCTCGAGTAAAAATCGATAAAAATTAGAATAAATCTACAATGTCTTTCTTAACGTATGATATAAACTAATCGAACAAAAAATTAATTTCTCGAAGGAAAAAAAAAAAAATTGATATTTTTAGCGATCAAAAAGCGTAAAAACCGATGCTTAAATATATTTAGTAAACGTAATCGAGTAGAATTTTTGCAAAAAAAAAAAAGGAATTTTTTTTTTCCTATCATATATCTAGTATAACTTTCGAGAAAGAGGAGAATAAAAAATAAGCATCATTTCAATTTTTTGGTTTTATCAATTTGTGCGAACTTCCCAAAGGCAAAAAAGCGTTTTCTGTTCTTTAATGCTCTCTATCTCTAGTAAACTGTAATTGCATTTTTTTTCCTCTTCTTTTATGTTCTTTACCAAATTGGAAATCTTCCTGAATTTAACATAAGTTTAAAGAAAGCGAATAAGGAAAGTCGATACCAACAGTTTAACCTGTAGGAGTACCTTAAAAATTCACTTTAAAAGTTTCGTACAAAATTTTTTTATCGTAATAATAATAATAATTAAAATTTATCTATAAAGAAAATTCGAGTACCATTAATATAATTAAAAATATCGAGAGAGAGAGAGAGAGAGAGAGAGAGAGAGAGAGGGAAAAAAATTAAGAGACTCGAACGTAATTTATCATTCGACAAACGGATGATAAGTCATAAAATTAAGTCGAAAGAACTAACTTAAAATTCGAACAAACTGCAAAAAAACTCGCAGAAGAAGAAGAAAAAAAAAACTATTAAGTTGTACTTTAAAATTAAATTTAAAAAAATGAAAAATGAAGCAAACTCAGGAAAAATTTACATTTCAAGAAAATCGTAACGTTAAAAAAGTAACTCTATGCAACTCGCAATTAATAAAATTGGAAAAATTAAAAAACAAGAAAAAGTACAAATTAATTTTTATATAAATTCATTCATCGAAAATTTATATGTTTGCAGATATATGTATACATATATCTACAAATATATTATATAAATATATATGTTTGATATATATATTTGTATATATTTCAAACTCGAGTTTATAAATCGGTATGTATCGATTAAGAAAATATAATTCTAAAAGTTCGATATTGTCGCGTTTCTCAGCTTATATATATATATCTCAAGAGAAATCAAGATATCACTAAACGAAGAACGGGGTTGGGAAATGATTGTTAGAAATTGGAAACCTTAAAGTTGTCATGAAATTCAATGTCGGTGAGATAATCGATAAATCAACAGAAAGAAAATTACAAAGTTAAAAAAAAAAAGAAAACAGCAATAGAGGAAAAAAAAACTTTGTTATTGACGAAAAATACAAAACATTCAATGTCGGTGAGATAATCGATAAATCAACAGAAAGAAAATTACAAAGTTAAAAAAAAAAGAAAACAGCAATAGAGGAAAAAAAAAACTGTTATTGACGAAAAATACAAAACATGGCATTTTTAGAAATTCGTTTTCAATATTGCATTTTTTCTAAAAATTCGTTGTTGGGAATATTGCGTTTTCCCAAAAATAAATTTTTAGAAAAAATGCAGTATTTTATTAATTTCTAAAAATGCAGAATTGCGTTTCAAAAAACGCAAAACTGCATTTATTTCCAAAAAATGCAGTTTTGCTTCTCTAAAAACGCAGTATTTCCGAAAATGAATTTTTAGGAAAAAATGAAGTATTTATAATAATGAATTTTTAGAAAAATGCAATATTGCTTCTCTAAAAACGCAGTATTTACAATAATGAATTTTTAGAAAAAAAAATGCAGTACTGCTTTTCTAAAAATGCAGTATTCCCAAATATTCATTTCTGGGAATACTGCATTTTTCCCAAAATTGAATTTTTAGATATAAATTTTTCGGTCTTTAATGCAAATGGCAGTAATTAGTCATTTGTTTGCAGTCAGTAACTCTCTTTTTTCCCCTTCTCCTAAAATTCTAGAAAATTTTCCGTTGGCGGTTGTTAATTTTGATAAAGCATTAATTAACGAAACAGATTTCTACTTAGAATATTTAAATATTCAGAATTTTCTCTTACATCCGTGCATCGTTTACTCGTTTTGAATATCAGTATTTAAAAAAAAAAAAAAAAAACATTTAAATCAGTTCGGGACATTATAAAAATCACACAATTTGACAAGGCTGTTGCAAAACGAAGATTAACAGCTTTACGTCAATTAATGAATCTAAAAATTATAAAAATCTGCCATTAATTATAAGAAAAAAAAAACAAATTTTCGTAAAAAACCTTTTTATTTTTTTTGAAAACAACGTGTAGTTACTCTTTAACAATAAAAGAAGATTTTCTAAAAATAGACTTCTTCTTCTTTAAAGGTGTTGAGTAATGTTTCTTCTTTATATTTCTAAAAATGAAATATAATACTTGTGAAAGATGAAAGAACTTTTACTAACCAATTATTGAAGCAGAGAAATGTCGACAGGGTTTGTTTAATATTGTAGCTATGTTCACTGTTTTCATCATCTTTATTTTTATTACGTTCCTTCTACTAGAACAAAACTTTTGCTAGCGTAGCAATCTATCAAGTAAGTATCGCAGAAAAAGTCGTCTTTAAGCAACTCTATAAACTTTTAAATTTTATTTTCAATAATTAAATTGAATAAATCATAAATATTTTATTTGTATATATCGATATTTCGTTTAATTCGGTGTGAAAAATTAGATTCGATTCCCGGAAGGTATCACAAATGCCAGCAAAAAACACTCGATTGTTTCCACTTTAATTAAAGTTTACTGACAAGAAAATTTAAAATAAAACTGCATTTTTTTGCGATTAAAATATTATTATAAGTCGAAAAATATATAAAAAAAAATGCAATATTTTCTTTTATTTCTGCGGTCTTGAAAAGCAATCCGGAAGGATCGCGTTACGCATTTTATTGCGGTTTATGTTTAAAACATGAGATTGCCACTTGCAAATTTTTTTAAGATTTGTTAAAATGGCATGATAATTTTGGCAATGAAAGCTTTCTCGAACGTTTAAAGTCGAGTTATGGTTAAAAATCGTTCTTCAAAATTACGTTTGCGCTACGTGATAAACATACCAATACTTCTGTCGAAATTTTAAATAAGATACGTTCACGTCACGCTAATTAATAATGCAACAGAGTAAAATATTGACTCAGAAAAACCAATTAACGCGAGATAAAAATTCATTAGTAAATATTTTCCAGTCGAAATTTTACATTTTTCACTTACGTAAATTATTCGTCGATGTTGCACAACATCCGTCAACAGATTTAAATATCAAAATTTTGCAGCAGCTTAATGTTTTAAACTTAAGTTTCCGTTAATTCTACAGTTTTAAATGCTCTTGAACATAATTTAATCTAAATTACTTTTTTGTGACGTCGGAATTGCACGAAAACTTAACTTTGTTACAGCAAATTTATCGCAGTTAAAATTAATCGGATGTATTAATTTGTTTAGCGAATTTTCGTTAAACTTATTAAAGTTTTGTTAAGTTTTATGTTATTGTTGAGGTTAAGAGCGACAAATTCTTTTCCCTATAACTCGATAAAAAAAGAAAACAGTGAATTGTCTCGTTTATAATTTACTTCCGTTTCGAGCTACCAAAATCTACTATCGTGCCCTTTGCTAGACAAATCCAATTTATGTAGAAGTACGAGATAATGAATTAAATCTAGCGAATTATATTTATAACATTAAACTGACTTCAAGGGAGAGATAGAAGCTAAAGCCAGATTACTTTCTAGTAGACTCGCTTTGCTTATTTTGTATGCAATAGGATCTTTGCCCTAGAAAAAGCAAATATTTTTATCTTGAAGTTTCCGAATTGTGATCTTTCTTTGGCATTATTCGTATGGATTTTTTTTTTTTTTTGCTTTTTTTTGGTACAAAACAGAATTTTTTCGAGTATGAGAACAGTTGTAATACTTTACCGTTCCTGACGTTTATTGCACTTGAAACTTTATCTAAATGGGATATTTGCAATGTTGCTTTTAATAAAGGATGTCTTTGGATCGAGTAATTGTCGTAGGAAAAGACTCTGGACGAAATCCCCTTTGGTTATTTTGTAGCCTTTACTTCTCTTAGCAGAAATCAAATAAAAATGTTATTTGTAGTACAGAATGTAAGCTCAATAGCGTTACAACATTAACACACTGAGAGTTAAGTACACATCACGCAATTAAGTTTCAATAGTTTTCTTTCAGAAAATTTCCTCCCAAGTCGCTGAAAGACTCGAAACTTTGTCGATCGGCTTGAGAAAATTTAATTTAGCAAATTAAATAATTTTGTTACTGCTTTCAAAATATTTACAAGCATTAATAGCAGAAAGATACTCTCAATAAACTATCGCAGATTATTTTATCCAGCCAATCAAAACTCTTTTTACAGATTAGTGGCAACAAAATTTTACATTCAAACATGCAATACGTTCTTAGTTGAACTCCGAATGGATAAAACGGATTGAAAGACAACAATCAATTCATAAAATTTATATTAAAAAATTACTCATCATATATCGTTAAAAATATTCAAAAATTGATTTTTAATATTTCTAAACACGTGTTTTTAAGGATTTTATATTAAAATCCTTAAAAAAGTAAGTAATATCGCATTAAACGCACTTTACCGTCATTGCTGTACGCTTCGAAATTAAGAGAAAAATATTTTTAGAACAGTAACGATTAATGGTAAACTGATAGATATTTAAGGAAAATTTAATTGCTAATCTCACGAGAAGTACATAAGGAATAATAATAAAAAAAAAAAAAATTACCATTTTGTAGAACGTATAAAGCGTGAGGTATAATTTCCTTCTGTGCACATCTCCAATCCTCAGCGTCACTGCTACACCTGACTCGATACCACGGTATTGCTATTGCTATTGCCAACTCTCATTGGTTGCGCTTTACTCTCCACAGAAGGCGCTGTAGTACTAGTAGTGATTGCTATTACAACTTGTTCGCAAAAAAACTTGACGTAAGAGAAAATTTTCTTGTAAACATCATCGTTACAAACTAACGTAGAGAAGGAAATTTAATGGTGTTTACGATGCGAATTTTTGATCCAGAAGAAAGTCTAAAAAGTTGTATCTATCGTTTAGTGTGTTATCTATCATTCTTTTTTCTTCTTTCGAACTAAAAGAATCAGTATAATGAAATTTTTCCGAAGAGAAAGAAGTATAAAGATGTCAAGTGCTATTCCAACACTCGGTTGGAGTATGTTTATTCAAGAATCGTCTAAATCAAATTTATTACATCTTACATTTCTTATCGGGAACGGGAAACAAATTAGGAATATTTGCTTCCCATTATCAAAATAAATACCAAATTTTTCATTTATATATCCGCACAAATTATGTGATTTTACTGTCGTTTACAAATAAATGAAAGAATTTTTTTATGTCCATTCATTATTACTTATGCCTGTCACGACAAACCATAAAATTTAGTGATACAGTTATATATTGGTTTATCTAGTTTTTGGATAAATATAAAACATTAATTTAAAATCATTTTATTGGTATTATCAACAGCATAAATAATTCAAGCTTTGTTTCATAAAAAATTATCATCTAGTGTAGAGCCCTAGAATCCGAAAACCATAAATATATATGAATGAGATCATGTTTGAGAGGTGGTCCAGACCAAATAGCTTTCTTGGGTTTTCTCTATCTGAGCCTGATTATCTACAGCATGGTTTGCATGAAAGAAAACTTGTTTGATTATAATTTGTATGGGAAAAAATAAGGATTGATTATATCCTTATTTTATCCACAAAATAAAAAAATTTTACTAATTATTTATTTAAGAAAAGTTAGTGGCAGCAAAATTTTACATTTAGACATCAATAAGGATTGACTACTTCCTTATTTTTATCCCGTGAAAACCATACAAACTATAGAATCAATCTATGATGTACATAACCAGGCTCAGATAAAGGCCAACAGGGTTGTTTGTCCTGGACCACTTCCCAAACATGATTTCATTCATATATTTTTGTGGCTTTCGAATTCTGGGGCCCTACACTAGATGAGTGGCTCGGGCCCCATCTCACTTCTTTCAGCCACTCTGTATTCAACTGCCATATATTCCATTTTATGTCGCTCTATTCAATCCATAAGTTGCAAATATCAATTCTATTTATTCATATAAATCATAAACTATCCAGTTTTGGTCCCAGGAAGACCATAATATAAATAAAATTATGATATATGAAAACAATCCATTTATATCTCGCATAAATCATAAAACAAGTAAGTTTATATTCCATACAAATCAATTTACTGTTTCGTGCAAACAATAAAATAATTCAAACCATAAACTTATATAACAATTTTTTTTTTTTTTTGTTAACTTTCCGAAACTTGCGCATTTTCTCCTTAAACTAACAATTATTTAATTATATTTCAACAACTGTATCGCTTACTTTACCGAATCGAGTACTTAACTAAATACTATTTTCAGGAGTCTACAAGGATTTTTTCCATTAACCGAGTCAAGTTTACTTTTTTTATCCACTTCGAAAAAAAAGGATTACTGGTGACAGATACCAAATTAACTCAAATAAAATTTATATACCAGCCTCTGGAAAAGAATTAAATCGACACTTCCGAAACTTTTCGATATACTATAAAGATTAAGTTATTTTCCAAAGTATTTATTTATAATGCCACACATAAGGATGGGATGGTATCCCGAAAACACTCTTTTTCTTTATATATATATAAAGAAAAAGAGTGTTTTCGGTTCGTCAGTACTTGTTAATCAAATAATGATAGACTACTTCTGAAAGTTCAGGGTCATACCATTTATCCGTTTTTGGAGTGACCTAGTGTACAAAATCGATCAAGAATAAAACTTATCACCGGTTAGAAACGTGGCACAAATTCTTTTTATACAAAAAATTTACGTATGTCATCATTTCTGCATAATTAAAGGTTAATATATAAGCGAAGAGTCTTCTGTTATAATGTATTTACATCAACATGCTGTTATAACCATTCAATAATTAAAGATTCAGTATTCAATCCACTTTCATGCGCTTAACGGCTTAATGGAAAATCCCATATTAATGTTTCTCTCGCACCGATGACTTAATACTTTGCATACTATATTTTAATATGGAAACATGTTAGAAATATTAAAAGATATCGTTAAATAGCTTTCATCTTGTATTCTATTAATCGATCAAACCTCTAGAGATTATCTCGTAAACATCATCTTGTACAATCTGATTATTTTTGCAGTTGGTGACGTTATATATATATATTTTTTGAAGTATGGCGTTATTTATGTACATTCTTTATTGTAACGTCTTCATGCGGGCAAGGTGGTTCATTTCTTATCTTAATTTATGATATCATCTTCAACTTGCTTTCCTCTAACTAGCTGTTCCATCCATCTCTCTGTCGGACGTGAACACAGTCCAATTTTAGCAAACATATGATACAGTAGAGAGTCATTAGTGACGCCTTAAGTGATAAGTAATATCAACTTTTACGTAATTATACATTGATAATTTATGCCTTCTATATTTTATTTATTAATTTATACTGTAAACGTTACCATAATTTTTTCCGATTTATGAACGTTAAAAAAAAACGGAGAGGGGGTTGTTCACTTGAAGTTGAAAGTGGCTTTGTAGATGATAAAATTATTTACACAAGAGATGCCTCGGGCACTTGCTAAGCAAACCAATTTCCTTAAAAGACATTCGAAATGATAAATGATCGATGCTGTACTTCATGCAAAATCGTTTATTTAGAAATGATAATCCTTTGAAATTTAATTCATTGAAAGTCATAACCGTAGCCGAGAAATTTTCTGCCTCCTTCTTTCTGTTATAGTTTATTGTTGTTACAGAAGCTAAATCTGAGTTAGTCGTGCCTACCTTAGGAAATATAACTCTTTTGACCAACTCACTTCACGCTGGTATACCCAATGTAATGAGCACATGTCTGGAATTCCATGCCAGAACGCTTCTCATTCACTTCTGCATTTCCTGTTTCAAATCTTAAGAAAAACAACTAAAAATAAAGATTTTTCACTATTATTTTATTTATTTAGATATATGAAAAGAATTTGATTTATTTGTTTATCAAATAAAATTGCTGAATATATTAATTAATCTACTATATTTACAAAGAACTTCATTCGATTATTTGTGTTTTCCTCGTATTAACTTCCTTAAACACGATTTAATTACATTACACTCCACTTAATTGTTCAAGTGGTAAAAATATTTTAATAAGATGAAAATTTATATCTTAAAGGTATTATTTTCTCTACATCATAAGCAATTAAGTATACAGGATAATAAAATGCCGTAGTTAAAATTACAACTTTTATATAACATTTCGAGTCTCAAAAAAAAAAAATGATTTTATTTATTTTACAGTCCAAAAATATCTAGAGAATAAAACTTGATAGAATGTCCAAATGTTAGAGTTCTTTATTAATAAAGGTACGTGGATGCACATATTAGTTTTGAGATTCCAAAATGTGATCCCGTTACAAGATGGCGGACATTTTGCAGTTTAAAAAAATCGTCCATATCTTTTAAACTCTTTATTGCACATGAATGATATTTGATATTATACTTTATTTATTTGAAAGATGTTTATAAGCATTTTTTCAAAAATATTTAATGTCTGTTAATTCTCCGCAAAATATCTCAACAATAACACTCGTAAAATATTAAAATGTTAAAGACTTGTTCCTTAAAATCCTAGCTGGAGGAAGCAAATATTTTCTCTATAATAATATTTTTATAAATTTATTCTATTGTTTTCGGTTCTGAAACTGTCTGCCTATTTTAGATAAATATAATATTCTATATTTCCGCCATAAATTTGTAAAGAGGACTGAATGGTGGAATGATATCTGGATATATACATTTTTATTTTTAAATTGAAAAGGTAAGGTGGTATAAAGGAGAGTTCTGCATCGAATCTTATAGATTTATATGATAGACATAAGTATACAATCAACGATTGATAATGACTCGAAGAATTCTTTAAGGAGGCCAATTAGGTTATATACTAGAAGACAATGCTAATAATTGATTTTTATTGTGTTTACTTCCTTATTACAATCTTAATGGTTATAAAACGCGATTATAAGGATTTTCAATGTATAATTAAAATAGTACAATGTGCTTAGACATAATAAAAATAACTTCTTATTTTTATTTTTTAAATTTATTACTAAATAGTAAATACTGTTAAGAAGATAGCTTAAAAAGTTTTAATGAACAAAAACACTTTGAAAGCTAACTTTCTTTTTATTCAGTAACAAGAACAACATTTTTGTTCTTGTTACTAAATAAAATGTTTTAATTTAATTTTTTTTTTTTTGTAGTAGGATTTGATTTAATTGATTTTTGTATCATTTATAAATATTTGTTTTACTGTTAAGATTTATAAGATTTAATGCTTATACTTTAATAAAGATAAAAAATATAAAATAAAGTAAGTTGTCTTTAGTAAATAAATATTTTCTTCAACAGAAACAGTTGATGGAATATTTGTTTGAATTTTTTTTTTTTTTTGAATAAAATCAATAAAATTTAAATATTTTGTATAATTTTGTTCTATATACTGCAAACATTCTGTTATGAATAATCACTGACTTGTGAGTTAAAAGTTATTAAAATTAATTTTAAATTTTAACAAAATCAATTTTACAGATTTTTAAATAATTTTACTGCTACTTTATAACCTTCCATCTGATTTTTTACCACACAAAAGTATTCTTTAAGTCCTACATTTTTAAATAATGTAAAATTAATTTGTAGTAGTGTAATGTATATAATCTGTTTACTTTTAATTCAGATTTTTCATGATACTTTTGAAAACTTAATTGTATTTAATATGATTATGCTGAAAATGTTTTAATAAGGTTTATAAATAAATGCTATAATCTAATTAAATATGATTACAACTCTTAGGAATTAAAATTTTAAACAATTCAAAAGTTAATTAATATTTACATTTATTTGATATTAATTATAATGCTTATAAATTCTAAACAAAGATACAAAATAAATAAGACTTTGTTCTGTTCATTGTATTTTTTGCTAATAATTAAATATTATGTATAATCTTATTTTGTAAATGACATTATTTCAATTGTTTTTTCTACTTTTCCTCAAAAGGTTTTTGATAATTCATTTTATATCGATTGAGTAGTTTGATAAATTTTAGTTTATAACATAGTTCTAGAGGAGGTCAGTGGCTATATTTACCTTGGACAACTGCTCACTCTAGATCAGTGTTTCTCAAACGGTGCGCCCGGGTGCACTCTAAAAAGTAGCAAAGTGCGCCCCAAGCAAATGAAAATAATTTATGAATTTTATATATATATAAAAAAAAAAATCTGCATTTTTAAAAGCTACGAATAGGCACGTGGCTACCATGTTTGAGTGAAGTCTTTTTCGTTTGATATTTTAAACTGGATGCTCATTTTCCTATTTTATAGTTTTATGACTAATTTTATTTAATTGAAATTTAAAATGCACCTCAGAGTTTAAATTATTATACAAATGCATCCTGATTTTAAAAATATTTTTAAACACTGCTCTAGATGGTGCCTTATGCAAGAAATAAACAGGAGAATTAAATTAGCTTGGAGTGCTTTTGGTAGAAACAACTCAATTTTAAAAGGAAAACTGCCACTTTGCTTGAAAAGAAAAATATTTGATCAGTGTATTCTGCCAGTTTTAACTTATGGATCAGAAATTTAGACACTAACAAAAAGAGCTATTCAAAGGCTGCAAACAACACAAAGGAGTATGTAATACTTGGGTAAGGAGTCAAACAAAAGTTATAGATGTAATCCAAAAGATAAAAAAGCAGAAGTGGACATGGGCTGGACATATAATAAGAATAAATTATAATAGATGGACAACTAAAGTACTTCACTGGATCCCAAGGGATAAAAAAATGACCAAGAAAGAGACCACATTACAGATGGAGAGATGAGATTGTTAATTTTATATCAAAGTTTTGGATCAGAAAGGCTGTAGACAGGAAGAACTGGTAATTGCTTGGAGAGACCTTCATCCTGCAGTGAATTGATAACGGTTGATTATGATGATGATATAGTACTATATACTGCATATACTGTAATTATTTGTAAGTACTATAATACACATTAAATAAGGTGTCTTTAAACAGAAAACACACATAAACCAAGATTGAAAATGTTGGTAAGAAAGGTTCGCAGGAACCTAACTCTATATTTCCCATAGGCACAATGGTTTAGTATTCGCAAAGAATTTACAGAACATGAGTACTGCGAATAACGAGAATCGACTGTATATTCAATTTATAATGAAAAAATACCAACAAGCCACACTTCAATTTATCTGCAAATCATTTTTCTCCACTATCATTTTTAGAGAAAATGAAGAAATGAAATTTATCATCAATTGGCTATTTTCAGATTAAACTCTAGGTTTTCATAATTTGAGTATAAATTTAAAGGACTTACTCTTAATCATCACATTATAAATTTTTTAGTTATTCAGTGTTTTTATCTTTATAGAGAATTTCTTTTTTAATTCCCTTTACATATTAAATTCCTAATCAAGAGATTTAACTTTTTTTCAATTGTTTTTTACTATCTTTTACTTAAACATTCAAACATTTATTGGAATAAAGAAAGCAAAATATTCTCTATTAGACCTGTACAAGAATACATTCTTGACCTTTCTACATAATGTGTGTGAAAATTTGATGTATGTTTTAATAATAATAGATTTGAACATAACAAAACAATCTCATCCTCTTCCTTTGCTGAATAGAATATCAGTCAAAATTATATTGCCGATTAAAAAAATTATACTTACAAGGAGAGGGCCAGACATTTATCTCACCGATTTTCTTCAAAGTTGGCACATTAGTAGAGAATCATAGGCAGAATAAAATCTTAATATAGTAATTGTGCATCTCTCAAACATTCGGGCAAAAATCGCATTTAAAGTTTTCATAATAACTTATATATTAATAATTTTAATGCTAGCAGTACAAATTGTAATGGCAGAATGGTTATTGTGAGAAATTATATGCTAATTGGATCGCGATTCAAGACTTGATAGGACTACTTTTTTATATTTCTATATTAATACATAAATTATTTAATATTTATTATTATATAAAATATTATTATATTATTTACTGTTAATTTCTTGCATATGGTGGAATCTCAGGATAGTATATTGGTGTCTAAATATATACAGAATGATTTACAAGCAGGCCTGGGGTGTTGGCAAGAAAATGTGCCGACACCAACACCTACATTTTTTATTTTACCGACACCAACTCATCTGACAGCAAACACATACATACACAAATGCTGAGAAAGTTATTGCTGACATTGACACCTCCTAAAATTGCCAACACAGACACCAACTCCCAAGCCCTGTTTACAAGTATAAAAGATTTTAAAGTGAGATTAAGAATGTCATTATGACAGGTGAAAATACTCAAAAAGTTTCTATTAATTACTAAAATTGAGCAAAATCATAATGCATGAGCTAATACAGAATACCAAGAGTGAGGCAGGGTCTTCAGATAGCTGAACAAGAAAAGAAAATGGATTAAAATATAAAGAGTACTTAGAATCGAACTTCCCTTTAGTGAACTAGCAAAATAGCAATTAAAAAAATACTCAGGTTGAGTTTTGAACCGTGGCCCCACTAGCCTACAACTGCTCATGCTAACCACTACACCAGGAGTGTCCAACCTTTTTGCTTCTTTGGGCCACATTTGAAGAAAAAACTGTCTTGGGCTGCACTAAAATATACTAATACTAATTCTAATGATAGTTGTTAAGTAAAAGAGTTAATAAATAATGTATAATATATGATATCCACTATGACAAATAACGTAGCATAATAATCTTAGACTACTTTTCGTTCAGAAATTTTTTTAAATCATTGAGCAAATCAAGAAGTTTTAATCACTGAAATAAGAAATATTTTAAAAAATGAAAATAGAAAATGTAGGTAGGTATTTAAATAATAAAAATATCATTAAATTCATTAAGTACATAAAAATCTAAATGTTTTAAGAGAGTTTATGATTTTATGTTGGACCGCATGCAGCCTGCAGACCACAGGTTGGACAGCCCTGCACTACACCATTATGACTTACATATCAATAATTTTGATGCTAGAAGTATAAGTTGTTATGAAAACTTTAAATGTGATTTTTGCGAGAATGCTTGAGAGGTACACTTTACTACTTTAAGATTTTATTCTGCCTATGATCATCTACTAATGTGCCAAGTTTGAAGAAAATCAGTAAGACAAATGTCTGGCCCTCTCCTGGTTAGTTATGCATTTTGCAATCAAAGAAAAAAGTTTTCATTTATTCTACACACAATAACACAGATATTTCTGTGCATTTAATATAATATTAACTGAAAATATATTATTCAGTCATTTAATTCATTAGAAACAACACTGCAAAGGACCTGTGAAAAAACTGAGATAATAAAAAAATTTACTTATTCAAAAATAGGAAAAATAAAAAACAAAATCAACTTTTGAATTTTTTAACTGCAAAAAATTAATGTTGGAATATTATTAAAATATGATATGGTGAAGCTTTTAAATGTAAAAATATCTATTATAGTTTTCATAAACTTTTTAATTATAACTCTAAGAGTTTTTTCTGGAATAGTGACCCATAATAATGCTGGCTGTTGTAGTTTGAAATATCTATTATTTTGATATTAGTATGACTGAAGATTTCATTAAACTCTAATGATTAGTCTAATGAATATCTCTCTTTAATAACATAATAAAAATAACCTAGTTTTTGGTTTTGCATTTGTTGCTTAGTTCAAGCAACAAATGCAAAACCAAAAAAGAAAAGCCAGATATCTCAGAATAAATTTTTTCCTTAACTCTGTAAGATTTGACTTAATCTTCAATTAGACCATAATCTGAAGTTTGGAAACCAGTGAGCTAATGATTATGCATAGCAAGATTTTAAAAATGAATATGCTCATGGAAACATCTAAAATAAAAATTGTCCAGTTTTTAGTGGAGAAGTTACTGAAAACTGACAATTTTTATTACCTTATCAATGTAATATATTATAAAAACTGTGTGGATAGGAAAGTTTCCTAAATTAATATGTTTCCTGTGTGTTTCCTTAATTAGTATATAAAATTTTTGACAGGGCAGGAATAATTGAAAACAACTACAGTACAACTCCAATTATCCGAACTCTGACTATCCGAATCGCTTTCAGAATTTAAGAAAAAAATTAAGACGGAAACGTACAGCGATTCGCAAAATAATGATTCTGTCTACTCGCGCTATTGTCCTTCCCTCCGCAAAGCTAGTGTAGGCGTAGCGCGAACATTATTGGGATGATGAGTCACCATCTCATAGTGCAGTTCTATTACAGTATTGGCTACAGTACTGTCGTCCATTGCCAGGTGGCCAGCCTGGCCCACCTGTTACTGTTCGTTTTGATTACTAGTCAGTCAGTGTGTCGTTGACCTGCTACAGTACTGTGACAGCACTCTTTCACGTCGGTGTGTTGTTTTGTTTGTAAGTGCATTTCGTTGTTCACCGTGGCTTCTAAAAGAAAACATGTTGTGTTACCATTAGCGGATAAACTAAAAATTATAGAGCAATCAGATAAAGGAGTTATGGGCAAACAGTTGGCCGAGATATACAGTGTTGGACAATCAACGATTTCAGACAATAAAAGGAGCAAACCTACACTTTTTAAACTTCGTGTCACTGCTTGAAAACGAAGATGGAAGTTCTTCAAGAAAATCAATGAAGGCAGCAACAAACAAAAATTCAGATGATGTCATTTTCAAGTGGTTTTTGCAGCAACGTTTATGGGAAACCCAATTTCAGGTCCAATTCTTTGTGAAAAAGCTAAGATCTTAGCTCAGAAGATTGGTTGTTCATCCTTTAAAGCAAGTAATGGCTGGCTAAGAAATTTTAAGTGCAGGCACGGTGTCCGTGAATTAGATTTAAGTGGCGAGAAGTTATCAGCAGACTCCAAAGCTGCAGAAGATTTTATTGAAAAATTTAAAGTTGTAGCAGACTCCTACGATCCTGAGTTTTTGTACAAAGCCGATGAAACTGGTCTTGTTTGGAAAGCTCTGCCTAAAACCACTTTAGCATCTAAAAAGGAGTGTAGTGCTCCAGGACATAAAATTAGTAAAGATCGTGTTACGGTGCTTACCTGTGCGAACTCTATGGGAAGCCATAAAATACCCCTTCTGTTGATAGGGAAGTCAAAAAGCCCAAGAGCATTTAAAAATGTGAAAAAGCTTCCCCTCTTTCATAAAAACCAACCCAAGGGTTGGATGACTGCAGCATTGTTTACCAAGTGGTATGACGAAATTTTCATCCTTGAAGTGAAAAAGCACCAAAAATCTCTTGGAAAAGAAGGCAGTAAAATGCTTTTGATTGTTGATAATGCACCAACTCACCCCAGCAGAGAATTGTTGGAAAGAGGGAATGGCCAGTTTACAACAATCTTTTTACCACCAAATATCACAAGCTTGTTGCAACCAATGGACCAGTCTGTTATCAAAACCATGAAACGCCATTACAGAAGGCAACTTTTACGGAAACTTTTGGTAGAGAGCGAAGACGAAGAAGGTATGTTGGCTAACCACAAAAAAAAAAATTTGAAAGATTGCGCTTACATGGTGGTGGAAACTTGGAACTTGGTTAAGGCAGTCACATTAAGACGTGCGTGTATAGTTTGATAAATTTTAGTTTAAGTGTTTAATTTTAAATTTTAATTTCCTAAAGCTAATAAATATGTGAATTTTATATCAAATATATGTTTTTAAAAATATATATAAATAAACATTTTAAGATATTATGTTTATCATATATAATAATTTATATCTGAAGAGGATAAAATAAATATTACATCAATTATAGATACCCTATGTATTTATTATTTAATTTTATAAAATCAATATTTTTGATGTTGTTGATCATATCTAGTCATTAAGTAAAATGGAAAATATTTCTTTGAAGAGCTAGACTGATTCAAAAAAATAAAAAATACCATTTTTGTAAATAAACAATACAAAAAATTGGCTTTGCTTTTATAAGAAAGTACAGAAGAGGATTTTTCAAATGTTCCCATTTACTATTCAAATTCCATTTCTTTGAATTGAAACACTGTTTTCGTAATTCTTTATATACGCTTATTTTTGAATTTAATATTTGATTATTTGATTGCATCAAGTTGAAAAGTATAAGCATAAGATAAACATATAAGGCATAAGAACACTTACTTTTTCTCGAATATTTTCGTGATATTCACAGTTCTGGTTCTCTTTTTTGGTTTAAGACAAACACTCGACAAGAAAAAGTAATTTATCTTTAGAAAAATTATGTTGGAAATTACTTAACATGATTTTCTGCACATCTCTTGTTAGAAGTATAAATTTCCTTAAGACAAACAGCTGCGAGTAATAATCAGTTCATGATTTCTGTGATTCTTCTTTGTTACATTTAAAATATCTGCATTTTCTTGTTTACAAAAATTTACAAAACCACGTGTACTGTTCTTACAATTTGATAGTAAATTTGAATGAAGAAAAGTTTCAAAACTGTTTGATGAGTTTTCGCTCTATTTTCTTATTACATGCATCTGAAACAGTATCAAATCTAAATTAGATTAATCGTTACTTCTGGCGATATATCTTCAAATTTTTGTTAAAGTACTTACATACCCACTTACATCTCCATCATCAAATATTTGTTGAATTTATACAGCGCCCTCTCAAAAATAAAACGAAACTACTGTATTATAAAAATTATAATTTTATCTTGTAATAAATACAATATTGTAATTTATTCTACAGATTTTTGAGGGGGCGCTGTTTATGCTTAAGGCATGAAACTTCTTCGGAAAACTCCGATAAGGTAAACAAACTTCATTTTTAATGAGTGTGGATAATGAATATAATTAAGAAAAATATAATCATTGAAATTATAACAAACAATTGAAATCCTCAGGGAAGATTGTAATCTGTAATAAATATAAATATTCAAATTGAACAACTTTAGAGTTGAATTTTAAAGTTGTGTATAATATAAATCGTAAATAGGATTATAGCAAGAATAACAGATTATGTTTCTCGTAAAAAATTCCTAGTTGTTTGTTAGTATTCAAAGAGATTGTAGTTTTCCTAATTACAGTATATTTTCCTTGAAGTATCAAAAATGAAATTTATTTTCATGATTATGTATTGTATCAGTTTTCTAATCTTTATATCTTATTTATTTTTTCGATGCCACTAGATTACACGTCACGTTTATTTGACTGGATTCCATGAAAACGCAATAAAGGGATTAATTCTCTTGCTTATCACGGAATTACATACTTGTGATGTCGTTACTTTCCAAATGTCAAGCACTTATAAGATGAAAGCAATCGGCAATGTTTTGGATTACTATACTTTCTATAGGGAAGATACTTGCATTTAATATGATAATTCTTTTAAATAACAATAAACTTCAGACATATTATTTCCAAAATTTTATCTTTATAAATTTTTAATTCTAATTTTGACAGTGTATTCGTTCCAATAAATTCATTTTTAGCATTCCATTAGTTAAAAAGAAATTTCTCGATTAAATTTAACTAACTTGTAAGTATATGAAGGTCCTGAGTAGAAATCAATAACTACAGTGTGACTGTGTGAGTATAACTTGGCTTTATTAATACGTTAGACTAACAGAATTTTCTTTCAATACACACTTTAAATTGTTTGTTTTGTTATTTTATTTGTGTTTAGTATTAATTTTTCATTTCAACCATAAATTCACAGCGATAGTTTTTAGTATTAATTTTTTTTTTCATTTTATAAAATCTTTGGAGTCAAAATTGAATAACTAGAATAATAGTTGTATCATTTTATAATAAATGTATTTGGTTTTCTTGAAAGATTTTTTTTTATTATTTTTTTTATCAAAGAAAATATTTTTCTTCTCATATCTATTCAGTTTTGAATGATGATGTTTATATTTATTTATTAGCTGAATTTTAATAATAGTATATAATGTAATTATAAAATTGTATTTTTCTATAAATTTATACAAAAAATTTAAACGCCTTTAGTTTTATAATATATATATATACGTAAATTAATAGATATGAGAAGATTCCTGCTGCGACGCTCTTCCGATCTTATACGTAAATTAATAGATATGAAAAATATTTTTCCTTATATCTTAAGGTTAAATATGTAAAAAAATCATTCATATTTTTTATTATTTTATTAATTACATTAAAAATAATTATACTCATTTTTTTATCAATTATAAATTAGGAAAACTCCTTGAGGATATAGATATGCACTTGCACTATTAGAAAATAGAAAAAGAAATGTTTCAATATAAAAAAGAATGATTTATTAAGAAGAATTTTTCATCAGGAAATTTTTTTCTATTTTGTAGCTTTCTTTAAATTAAGAAGTATTATTCTTTTACATTTATGATCTATTAAAGGATATAAAATATTTTTATACATGTTAATTGTTTTTTTCCTTTTTAAGAGAGAAATTTATTTTTTGTTTTTAAAAGTGAGTTCAGTATGTTTTTAAAACTATTCATTGTTTATTTTATATTTAAAAAGAATTTATAAGTTTATTTCTAACAGAAATGATAAATATAATTATATTATAAGAGTATAGCATAATCTCAACAAATTGAAAAATGGATGAAATAGAATTTTAAAAAAAATTAAATATTTATATATATAAACTATGTTTACATAGAGTTAAATTTACAGAATTAAGAATACAATGATAAAATCAAATATAATTTACTGTATAATAATTCCATTTTCTCAATATGAATATAATATTATTGGAAGATTTGCAAACATAAATATTTCTCATTGATTAAACTTCTGTATGATTATCAGTTGTAAGTTTATGTTTAATTAATAAGCTGTGCTTTTATTATGCACTTATTGTTATTAAATGTAACTTTTCAATGAATAAGAACAAATAATACAAAAATTATCTTAATTAACTTTTCCTGAAATTTTAAATAATTAGTTTATTCATATTCATTAATAGTAAAATTGTTAATGAGCTTGATTGTAAAATAACTAGAAGGGATTAACATGAAAAATTAAATATGGAATAAAACACATCAGTAATTCTGGTTAAAGATATAAATAAATATAGCATAGCAAGTTGTGAGTTAAAATTGTTATTTTCTTAATGTTTTAATAATAATGTCATTGATATAAGCTGTAGAACAAAATATATAGTAGACTCTCTCTAATCCGACATATATGGGACCGGGGCTTGTCCGATTTCAGTGATTTGTCGGATTATTGGTGTTCAATAAAAAAAAAAAAAAATGGAATTACACAAACAAATACTCTTAGTTTATTAAGAGTTTCTTGTTACTCTTGCTGTTCAAATCTTTCACAAATCCCTCAATTTTATCCCGATTTTTTTAAATGTCATAAATGATGGCTCGTCCCATATCATAAAACGAAACCAAATCACCATTGGTGTTCAATAAAAAAAAAAAAAAATGGAATTACACAAACAAATACGCTTAGTTTATTAAGAGTTTCTTGTTACTGTTCTTGCTGTTCAAATCTTTCACAAATCCCTCAATTTATCCCGATTTTTTTAAATGTCATAAATGATTGCTCGTCCCATATCATAAAACGAAACCAAATCACAACTTTTCTCCCAAGTCAAGTTTCTTAATTATTTCTGCCTTTTCGGCCACAATGTCTTGTGTTTTCGTCTTTTACTTTTTCCTTTGTGACATTATGTAAAGATAAACAACAAACACTGATACAGTAAAAACATATTTGTGACATTATGTAAAGATAAATAACAAACACTGATACAATAAAAACACACTATTTTACAGTAAACAGTGTACTGAGTTTAAAACTTAGTCCGACTATAATGTCCTTGCAACGGAAGAATAGCTACTAACAATTTGTTTAAGTTAGTTTCTCTCTTTCGCTCATCGACAAATTATGACATGAAAATTTCAAGTGGAAGGAGCGGCGCTTCGCAAAGTGTCGGACTATTGGAACTGTCGTACTGGCAAAGTGTCGGATTACAAAGACTCAACTATATCTTTTTTTAATTTAATATAAATTTTTTCTTTTCGTCTTTTAAAAATTGTTTTAATAAATGAAGAATGTTTATAAATATCATTCTTATCTTTACATCTGAAAACATTTAGCTGAAATTCAAAAAGCAGCAACTTCCTTAAGTATACATTGTTAAATTTTATTAATATTAGAAATATAAACTGTAAATACACTTAAAAATATACTTATAGATATGTTAATAGTTAAATTTTGAAACATGATATGTTTATAGTATTAAGATACATAAAATATAAACTTTATTTAATTAAAATTAGTTTGAAAGTTTAGATGTCTGTAAAGTAGTTCTAAATTACTTAATAGGCAGTAGAGCTTGTTGAATTAATCAGTGAATTGGATTCAGTCCAGTATAAACACAAACTATTTTAACAGATGACAACGTTCACTTTATTGTTTTAAATAGTAAGAATCAAGGCCACAGTCCCTGTCAGGATTAATAATTAATAATTTAATCTTTCTAGCACTTTTATAATTATAAGTTTATACTGAATAATTATCAAGACAAAAGTTTTCATAATATCAAACATAAAAAAGAAAAAAATAGTAAAAAATAGAGAATGAGGTGATGGTTATTAAATTTTATTAATTACTTCCAGGACATTTTTTGTAAACTATTAGCTAGAATTGGCTTGTTATAATTAATCTAATTTGATGGCTTTTCCATAAATTATTAATAACATTTACACTAATTTTAATGAGGTGTAAGATTTTAATTTATAATCAATTTAATCACTGGTAAAAAAAAAAATTTAATAAAAATAAAATTTAGCTGTATCATTCAAAATAGGTTAAACTTAAAGATCAATAAAAGTAGACATGCTGCTTTTTTTGTTTAAACTTATAAATGATTCATGTTAGAGATTGAAAATAAATTTTGATGAAATATTTAATAGCATCACATCTAGCAGAAATAATTCAATTTCTAATTGTATAGAAAGTATTAACAATTATTTTTATTTTTAATATAGAACTACACTGACTGTCAAATATAAAATATTATTTTTAAGCTCATGAAAACAAATATTTTATATGATAAACTGTCTTCATTATTAAAGTGGTTATCAACTATATTAGATAGAAAATAGATAAAATATTCAATTTAAAGTATTTTTATAATTTATACAAATGGGCATAAAACTAAATGAAAACATAAAAGTTGAATTTCTTTCTAAAAGTAAGAGTTTAACATAATTTCATTATTTAAACGGATATGTTTTTATCTGATTTCAGATTAATGGAAAAGAATCCATTTACTGAATGACAGAAAATTCAATTTAGTGATGGTAAGTGAAAATTTCTATTTTAATAGATTTTTATTTCTTAAAATCAATCATTCCAATTTATTTTAGTACCAAGAGAAATTTAAAAAAATGTATAATAAAATAACAAGTTTATGAATTTTAAACTTTTCAAACATTTTATTTTAAACACACACTTTGTAAAGAAATTTCTTTTTTTTTTTTTTTCAAAGTAAAATTATGCATTTTTTTTATTTTTGTTTTTATATAAAATTGCTAAGCTTTAAAAATAAATTATGTTTAACACAAGCTATGAAAACACTGTCTGAATTTTAAATTGTTCAATAATGATTTCTATGCAAAACTATTCTTATATATATATATATAATAATAATTCAATGTATGAAAAGAGGAAAAAAAACAGCTTGAATTTTGTTGTGTGTTTCTTTTTATAACGATCGATAGCCATATTAATCTAACACCTTCGGACTTATGGTTCAAAACTAACACGATGTCAATTTAGATCCACATCTTGCACATAAATCATCACAAGAAAGTGACAGCTGCTATCCTTTCTCCTAAGTCAATGAAAATCAGCACACGTGGGTATTTTCACTTTCTTTTCCATTCCTTATCCGACCTTATCAACCAATTCTTATTTCCGGATAATCAAATAAACATAAACATAAACGCAAACAAGAGCGCAGAAAAATTTTTTATAAGTTCTTTATACAATAATTAGATGAATATCTGTCATATTTTACATATAAATATTTATTTTGAAGTAAAGAAATAAATATCATTAAGATATTTTAATATTTTGTGGTAGCATTAATAAAATTTTAATATTTTAACTTGCTTTAGAAAAAAATTTTCTTTCGTTTTTAATTAATTTTTCAGCGATCGCAATTATAGCAAAAATTCTTAATCTATATTTAATTACCTAACTTTAAAGTAACATTCGTGTTAAATAAGTTTATCTAAGTTATAAACCGAGTAACATGCTAATCAAAATTTTTCAAAGTTGTTGCAACTACGTACTGATTGAAAAACTTAAAAATACATTGGGAGTACTTGCTGTAGAGAAATATTATATAGAGCAACTTATAAAATATTAAATTTTCAAGTTATCACATCTAGATACCGATATTTGGCGAGTCGAATGTTATCCATATTTTCATCATTCCCATATTATCTGCAAGAAAAAAAATTGCGCAACATGCGAAAAGAACTAATGACCCATTTAATGTTATCCATATTTTCATCATTCCCATATTATCTGCAAGAAAAAAAATTGCGCAACATTCGAAAAGAACTAATGACCCATTTTTTTTTCCATTTGATGAATGTGATCCACAGCAAAAGTGATAATGTTATCTCATTTGTCCACTTTTCTAGAGAAATGGTACAAAAATGTTAAAGTATAATCAATCATCATTAATTTTAACAAACAAAATTTTGTTTAAATATGTGATGAAAGATCTAGAGGCATTTTTTTGCCTAAGAAAAATTTAGCAAAAATATAAATTAGTAAGTAATTTAAGTGTCTGTAGTCCATATATATAAACCTGAGCATATTCTTATAACAGAAACTGAAAACATGCAGTCATTTGTTTACTTGAATTATTCTTGTTTTGTGGTAGCTGACATTAATTCGTAAATTAAAGTCATAACAGAAGCGGATGGTTTAACCTGACATATTTAACTGACAGGTTACAATATATAACATTTTATAAATCTACACTTAAGGATGATTTAATTAACCTTTGTCTAATTTCGTATGGTCACTCTGGTTAAGGTTACATCGCTGTGTTGTAACATTATCTTTTAAGCAATGGCGAATATTTTTAATTAGATATTTACATATATTATATCAACGTGTAAGCATTCTGACGTGTCCAGAATAAAAAACATAATTAACATCAATATTTATTTTGCTTCTTCCTTTTTTTTTTAAGAATATTTTTTTCTAATATCGATAAAAATGCGCAAAATATGTTAACTTTATATTAAAATTTTACTTATTTACCGTGTTTTTAGTTATTTATTCCTGTTTTTCTTTCAAAAGTTTTTCAGCATTTTATAAAGAGAGAGTTTAATAAATGAAAGCAGTGTTTCCAAATCAGGTGCTATAAAAATTTATAGTCTAATCAATAAAACCATTAAATATGATTAATCCATATTTAAAATCTAAATGTTTTTATAAGATTAATTAGGTTATCCAACTGTTTATTTTTTATTTGAAGATATCTATTTGAATAACTATGAATTTAAATATGTTGCAGAAATTTATAGTTCTACAACATATTTAAATTCATAGAGTTCAAGTAACTTTACATATTTAAATAACTTTATATTGCATATATAATACTATATAAAGTTATTGAATAACTTTATATTGAATTCTATGAATTTAAATATCTTATAGAACTTTATAGTTCATAACTTTATATATTTCAATAACTTTATATTGTATATATAAATATTCTTAGAAAGGAATTATGTTTGAATGGCTTTTGATGTCTATTTTCAATGTATGATTTGATCTATAATATCAGCTAATTAATTAAATATTGAACTGTGATATGCTTAACTTCACTATTGCATAGAATGGTTACAGCTGATCACCTTTTAATGACATTTTTTCTTCTTCTAGTACTCGATTCTCAGTTAAGTTTATGCTGTTTTAACATAATATTTATTAAAATTAAATTTATTGAAAGCATATATATCATAAAAACTAAATATATATCGTTTACCCTTGTGAAAATAACCTGTTTCTCGAAAACTACACTCAGTCTATTGCTCATCCAATAACCTACACTTCAACAATTCCGAATTAAGCTCATCTCTCCCAAAAGTTTTAGATATTTTTTTCTGCGATATCACAGAAACGTATCTTTATTTGTCTTTTTTTTTTTGTATTTAATGCTGTATCTTCTTTTATTTATAATTTTTGATAAAATAAATATTTTTCATCTTTAGAATAAAAATAATAATAATCGAATAAATTAAAGTAAATAAAATTTCAATTATCTGCATATATAAATAAATTATTTTGTTTTGTTCCTATCAGTTAAAATATTTTTATTGCTTTGAGATAAAGTATGGAATAAAAACACAATATTTTCCAAATTAATTAATTATTTAAAAGTTATTAATATAGTCAACCACAACTTGTTTATTTCTGTACCAATCAATATTTTCTATCCAGAAATTTTTTATGTGAATGATTTTTTTATAAATGCCATTAAAAACCATGGAGAAACCATGTTAATGTTCTAAAATTCAAAAATTTAAGATTTTTTAAACGTTCTTAACAGATTTTAGAATTGTTTACTATTGTTCAAAAATGCTCATTAATGTTTTAATCATTTTTTATTACTCATATACAGCTGAATTTCATTCATTCCGAGATGCTGATCGATATAAATTTGATGTTTAAATTTATTAATCACTGTTAACAACACGGATATTACACTTTAATCAGATTATATCATAAATAATTAATAATTACGCTTTAAAGGAATAGTAATTTATAAATTTCGTGATTTGTAACACGAATAAATCCAGCTGAAGTATATAATTTATATACCGAACTTGCAAAATTGAATATTTTTAACGTTAAGAAAGTATAAATTAATAACATAAATTATTTTTAATCACTCGTTTGGGATTAATTAGTTAAGTCAATAGGTCATTACTTCATCGTGATTTTTGTGTTAACATCTGGATAACGAACTTTATGAGGAATTACTCTCTTGAGATAAAAGTATGAAATTTGAGCATGAGAAAAATTAGAATTTTATTCAGTCGTTTATATTAAAAGCAATTTTCTCCTAAAAATGTTATTGAAAACAATCACTAACTTCAGTTATCTATTGTTATGTGATTCGAGTCAGAAACTATACCATAAAAAAATCAATCTCGATTTTGTTTTCATTGAAACTTAATCTGTTATGCTATAGTTGTTGTAACTTAATATAGTTTTTTTTTAATTCACTAAATCACTTTGGATAGATAGAGTTTCCATTGTCTACCAAAAGTGATTTAGTGATAGTTACCTTTACTAGGTATCTTTACTCAGGTTATCTTTACTTCTAAATTACGTTTTAATATTATATTAGTAAGCCAAAAAACCGTAAACATGCAATATTCTTTTATAAATATGTATTAGAGTTATAAGTCAATTATGATTCTTTTTTTTTTACTCGAAAAAAAATTACAAAAGTGATAAATCACTCGAGTTATGGGATACCAAAGCGAAAAGTTGCGTGAATTAAGAAGTAGAATGGATCAATAAAAAACTGGAAAATATAAAAAATAAATTTTTATTCCGGATTTTATCGAATGGAAAAATTGCAGAACAAATTACGTGTAGAGGATGCTTCAAATAAAATTACTTGGCTTTTTATCTCGTGTATAGTTTGCTGAATGGGTAAAATAATCATCTCTTACGTTGCATTGATTCAATATTCAGGAAATAATCTAAAATTTGTTTTCTAAAATTAGCTTTGCTGTTTATAACTTCAAAAAATGGCAATTTTATAATTGGGAAAGTTGCATTATGCCAGAATTATTATTATTATTATTATTTTTACATATGTGGAAGACAGAATTAGGATACGAGTGCGAAATTTTAATGAAGTCGTTCATCTGGAATTATTGATGTAGATAGTTTAGATGTAGATAGTAACATGGAATATAAAATTACGTTTAAAGTCGATATATCTTTGCCGTAAAACGTGAAACAGTATAATTGCATTTCGATGACGATATTGCAATTAAAGATATAAAAATACTTTAAAAATTGTTTCAATGGAGAGTTTAATATTTGAAAATCGTGATAGCACGAAGAATAAATAATAAGAACGAAGCAGCAAAAACTATCATCGAGACATTTTTAGTGCATATACATAAAAAATAACAATCTTCAGTTGTCTGATATATGTTCATTCCGTAATTCACAGTAAAAGTAGGTATTCCCAGTCGTATAAACTCTCTTTCCCCTTCTCTAAAACGAAGTTTACGCTTATCTTCTATTGTATCTCTTCTATGAACACGATTCTTTGAAACTATAAAAGCTAGTTAAATTTTTTTCCATAACTTAAGAAATTTATTTATGTTGTTGGAAGAGAGTTTTGATTTTTTTCAAGTTACTAATACAATTGTTATATTTTTTTAAATGTTACAAAGGAAGTGGAGACTTTTTTGTAAGTTAGAGCACACGTTTCATTTGAATGCATCCTGACTTTATCTGCAAACAAGCAAATGATATTTTAAAGAAATTTAAATAAAAATAAAGTTTATCTTCTTCTAATATTGTGGTTTTTAACTTCAAATCTCACATAAACATTGTAGTTAAAGCACATATTCCAGCAGCATAAACAGATATTCTGACTTAGATTTGATACGAAGTAACTAATTTTTTGGTCTGTTATCGATTGATGTTGACGTGTTAATAATGATTAAAATATACATTTTTGCTATTTTCGTTGCACTGTTAACATTTATTTTATCATACAGCTTCACACAAAGATATATATTTTTATATTTTTAAGATGTATGTGTTATTAGTGTAAATCTGAAAGCCATCTGCAAGTTCACTTGCGTGCAGTTAACTGTACTTTTATTTTATCTCTATTGTCGCACTTTACAAAAGATATAATAGTATTTCGTAACATCAGCAAATTTTCTCTAACACGCACAAAAAAACTTTTTTTTTTTATTTTTATTTTTTAGATAGATTTCGAAATTTTCAGGACACTTCACTTCGAATCTTTTTCAAAAATATCGCCACTGTCACGTCATTTGGAAGAAGAAAGAAAGAAAGAAAAATTTTGTTGATTGTATTCGATTTATGCTGAAAAATGGTTACAGTCTATGCTGCATATAGATAGCCGCTTATTGAAAATATACTCGCTTAACTCGATATTATCTGTATAACATGGAAACGAAATTTTTTAAACTGATGTTGCTTTATTGTTTTCAATAATCGACATACGGTCGGAAGAAAAAATACTCTTTACCACTTTTCTTCCATTAAAAAATAAAAATAGTAGTTTATACTCGTGTATCGACATTGAAAAATGTGTGAAAATTATACGCGATATTTCTTAAATTTATCGTTTTTATTTAGTTTATATATGGGAATCGAGAAGAGTTTGTAAACGAACAAAACTCAGTCTTGGTTTGTATTATTATTATTATTATTATTATTTTTACATATGTGGAAGACAGAATTAGGATACGAGTGCCAAATTTTAATGAAGTCGTTCATCTGGAATTATTGATGTAGATAGTAACATGGAATATAAAATTACGTTTAAAGTCGATATATCTTTGCCGTAAAACGTGAAACAGTATAATTGCATTTCGATGACGATATTGCAATTAAAGATATAAAAATACTTTAAAAATTGTTTCAATGGAGAGTTTAATATTTGAAAATCGTGATAGCACGAAGAATAAATAATAAGAACGAAGCAGCAAAAACTATCATCGAGACGTTTTTAGTGCATATACATAAAAAATAACAATCTTCAGTTGTCTGATATATGTTCATTCCGTAATTCACAGTAAAAGTAGGTATTCCCAGTCGTATAAACTCTCTTTCCCCTTCTCTAAAACGAAGTTTACGCTTATCTTCTATTGTATCTCTTCTATGAACACGATTCTTTGAAACTATAAAAGCTAGTTAAATTTTTTTCCATAACTTAAGAAATTTATTTATGTTGTTGGAAGAGAGTTTTGATTTTTTTCAAGTTACTAATACAATTGTTATATTTTTTTAAATGTTACAAAGGAAGTGGAGACTTTTTTGTAAGTTAGAGCACACGTTTCATTTGAATGCATCCTGACTTTATCTGCAAACAAGCAAATGATATTTTAAAGAAATTTAAATAAAAATAAAGTTTATCTTCTTCTAATATTGTGGTTTTTAACTTCAAATCTCACATAAACATTGTAGTTAAAGCACATATTCCAGCAGCATAAACAGATATTCTGACTTAGATTTGATACGAAGTAACTAATTTTTTGGTCTGTTATCGATTGATGTTGACGTGTTAATAATGATTAAAATATACATTTTTGCTATTTTCGTTGCACTGTTAACATTTATTTTATCATACAGCTTCACACAAAGATATATATTTTTATATTTGTTGCCTGGGAATATTCTTTGGACTGTACTCCATTTGTGATAATTCTGAGCATTTTTCATTAACAGGTGCAGTGTATACGCAGAATTCTCGCATATAGAATACATCGCATTTGTATGCTGTGTAGGAACGACCATTGCATTCGGTCTGTGACTATATGGTGTGGATTCATTGCTAATCCCGGCTAAGGACGACGGGGATCGACGGGAGGACACGACTTCATGATCATGATAAGTGTTTTCAAGAGATGAGACTCGAGATTTGAACTAGGGTTCTCCAGAGTGGAAAGCCGAAGCGTTTCCACGTAGCCAATCCAACCGACAAAAATGGGTCTTTATTTATAAATGTTACATATTTTATTTATACATATAAGCCATATTTTGAGGGGGCCCCGCGAAAAATATTCCAATCGGGCCCCGCACTAACTAGATCCGGCATTGTATGTTTTAATGATTAAAAAGTTATTGAATAACTTGTATATTGTCTAGAATAGCGCTTGTCAAATGTTGTCTTTAATTAAATTTTGATCTAAATATATATTACAGTAATTAAACGTTTAATTATGTTATGAATAATGCATAGGTGTATAGACAAGTATCCAGAAGTTGAAAATCCGATCATTTCAACTAGAATAAAAATTTGGCTTTCAATATATAGAATGTGAGTTTGCCTCTTAGCATTGATTTAAACTTATTCTAAAAAAATTTTATACATAATTTGTTTGCTTATTGCAGATTGTAGTAATTGTTTATTTCCTTTACTGTGATTAACTTTGGTTTATAACATGATTTTTCCCGTTAATAAACCAGATTTTGATGACTCTAAGGTATAAAAAATCATTGTTATAAGATAGATTTTGATGACTCCAAGGTAAAAAGTCATTGTTTTAACTTATAACAATGATTTTTTACCTTAGAGTCATCAAAAACTAGCTTATAACAATGATTTTTTTCCTTAAAGTCATCAAAAACTAGCTTATAACTTATAAACCTAGCTTATAACAATGATTTTTTACCTTGGAGTCATCAAAACCTAGCTTATAACTTATAAACCTTGCATAAAACAATGATTTTTTACCTTGGAATCATCAAAACCTAGCTTATAACTTATAAACCTAGCTTATAACAATGATTTTTTACCTTGGAGTCATCAAAACCTAGCTTATAAGTTATAAGCTATAAACCAGGTTTTTTGATGATTAAAGAAAAAAATCATTGTTATAAACCAGGTTTCGATGTCGTCACAAATCAAAACCTGATTTGTGACGATGATTTTTTTTCCTTAGAATTATCAAAAACTGGTTTATAACAATGAATTTTTTCTTAGAATCACTCCTTGGAGTCATTTTTTACTCTAAGTAAAAATTGATAGAAAAAAAAAACAACTTGATTAATTTGAATAGAATCTCCAAATTAATAGCAATTAATTTGAAGATTCTATTTAGAAATTGTTGAATTGTTGTCAAAATTAGTTCAATTCAAGTTAAACATTACATTATCTGAAGTCGGTACACATTTAAAATCGTCAAAATAAAATCAATTTATCTTCAGATTATACTCGACACGATGATAAAGTAGACAAATTTTTTATTATTGGCAACAATTCGTCAACAATATTTTGCTCTTTTTTCTATTATTTCGCTACATTTTCGAATAATAAAACAGAAATATCGACTGCTATTAAAAGATAATTTTTTTTCAAATTGGTCATATTTATTTTTATGTATAGATTTATGTGTATATGTGTTATGTTAAAATAACTGTTATTATGCAAATTAAAGGAGAATAATCAAACACTGATCGATTCAGAAACTGTTCGCTACTTCACAATAACCTTACTGAAATTTTTATAACGCTGGGAAACAGGACAGATGATTTTCTTTATATCTCTTATAAAATATATATATTTTTAAACATAAATGAATCGCGAATTTTATTTAATATTTACTTTTCGAAATGCTTGGCCTTTAATGGATACGTGTTATTTTTAAAATAAAATTTTCAACCTTCAATATTGGATCGATAAAATGTTATATGTGTGTGTATCATATACTTCTTAAGATAAATTGTTTTCTGTACGGTATCAAAATGATGTGATGATGATATCTTTACTTAAGTTTTCTCGGAAATATTTTAATTAAATTCCTTTCTGAGTTACGAAATCCAACTTCATGTACGAAGTAACATTAAATTTCTATCAAGACGATATTATTTTCCTGCTAAAATGACCATTAATCACTAGATATCATGCACTTCTCTTAAAGATATCCTATTTTAATGATTAAGATAATCGTTTCCTTTCTCGAAATATTTCAAACAAAAGAAATTCCATTCTTTTCATTGTTTTTTTTCTTTTCTTTTTTAAGATAAAAAAGTTTATGAAAAAAAATTTTTTAACGCGATAATCGGATTACAGATCTGTAAAAACAGTTAAAGCATTAGTTGTAAAAAGTAATTAATGATAATCACTTACAGTTTTCAGGAGGGAACAAAAAATTTTTTTAATTCTTTTTAACACGTGTAGAATGGAGGATTATTGACGAAATTATTAATGGATATATTCATCGCATTGTTTTTCGTAACGGTGTTTTAATGGTTTGACGAATTTTCGAAGCATTAAAATTGTTGTTTTATTTAATTTTTTAGTATTATTCCCTTTCCAGGGGAATTGCCATTAATCATTGGCAATTCCCATGATTATGGCAATTAATGGCAATTCCCTTTCAGAGGGAATTGCCATTTATTGCCAAATCATCATTATAAACTAGGTTTTGATGACACTAATTTTCCTTATAGTCGTCAAACCTGATTTTAACATTTTTTCTTCGAGTCATTAAAAACCTGGTTTGAATGATTGTGTGAAAAGCAAACCTTGGCTTGGTATTGCAATGGTCGTTTCGGCTGGGATGTCAACTGTTGCTGGTTTTGGATTAATGTCATTTTGTGGAGTGGAATTTATGCAATTTAATATCATTTTACCGTTTTTGATCATTGGTAAGAACATTATTAATTTGTATTTTTTAATTAAATTGATAGATAATTATTCATTTTTATTTTTCTTTTTGTTAGCCACTGAAATTGACGATGCTTTTGTAATGGTAGCTTATTGGAGAATTACTAATCCTCAGGACAGCACAGAAAAACGAATGGAAAAGACTTATTCTGAGGCAGCTGTCTCTATTAGTTTAACCTCATTGACGAATTTTTTAGCATATTGCATTCCAATGTCAGTAGAGTTTCCTTCAGTGAGGATATTCTGCTTTTATGCTGCCACATGTATTTTTTTCACATACGCTTTCCAAATAACATTCTTTGGAGGTTGCTTGGCTATGAGTGGATTAAGAGAAGAAAAAGGAATTCATGCATTGCGGTGCACAGTTGTTAAAGGTAATATTATTTCTCTTCAAAATTTCAAACATTTATGATATTGGAAGAATTTTCAAATTTTCATTTATTATTATACTATTTTAACGTTTATTATTTTATTCAAATTTTCAGTAGCTAGGAAACATGATATTTTTTCTTTTAGAAATGGTATTTTTTATATCGGGAATAAAATTGTCTGTACTATATATAGAATATCCCAGATATATATGGCGGCTTAACTGAAACTAATTTAACCTTAACCATTTAACTTCTTTCAAAGTATAGTATAATTCGAATTTGCCTCGGAATAAAATTGTCTGTACTATATATAGAATATCCCAGATATAATATGGCGGCTTAACTGATACTAATCTAACCTTAACCATTTAACTTCTTTTAAAGTATAGTATGATTCGAATTTGCCTCATTAAAATCAGATGTTTTGGTCCGAATCCCTTCAAGTTAATGAGATTTTACTCGGAATAAAATTGTCTGTACTATATATAGAATATCCCAGATATAATATGGCGGCTTAACTGAAACTAATCTAACCTTAACCATTTAACTTCTTTCAAAGTATAGTATGATTCGAATTTGCCTAATTAAAATCAGATGTTTTGGTCCGAATCACTTCAAGTTAATGAGATTTTACTGTATTTATATTTTTTTATAATTAAACCAGAGCCGTGCTATGATGAAATGATGCCTTATGTGATTTCTATAATGAATTTTTTCAAAAATATAAATAGCACTGTGGAATCTAAATGCTGGAATATGCTTGCCTGAAGGGCAAAAAATCGAATCATTCTTCCATTTTTTACAAAAGAGATCTATATTCGTCTCAAAGTCTTATGTTTCGTTTATATCAGAATTGTGTTCGGATCTCATTATAAGCTTGGAAGCCGACCGTATGGTGGGTGAAAAAGTACATATTTATCATCCTGGAGGATACAGGTATAAATTCCGGTCCATATCTCCAGATTTTCAAGAAACCTCCAGGTGCTGCACGTTGAACCACACTATTCTACTGATGACCTTGCCATGGATGATCCTGGATGACCAAATTTAGAGCCCATTGCAGGCAAGATGACCTTGGCAGCCTGTAATGGGCTGTAAATTTGGCGTAGATCGGATAAAGTATATATCATGTGCGATATAATTACCAAACAAAACTCACCATGAGATTGGTATAATTCCACCACTTAAAAATTTGTACTTGGAAAGAGGCGAAAACTTGGAGAGAATGATATGAGTTCATTTCACTTTCATTAAAATCTTTAATCATTCAATAACTTCTGATTTACTACAGAGAAATTCGAAATGCATATTAAATCAAATACGGTGTAGTTTAAGTTATGCACAAAAAGTAACAAGAAAATGATATTAACAATTCTATGACAATTCTGATAACTTTTATATACTCTAAAATATCTGAAAAAAGTTTTCCAACAGATTAAGTTTACAAAAAAAATATGAATTAATTTATTCGAACCAATGTCATTTTATACATTAATATGAAATCGACATCACTATTTACATTAATAATTTTCCAGTATGAAATTCCAATATTTGTATGAACCTTTGAAGAACAATATGTCTTCATTTCTTAAATATCTCTCGTAGCATGTTTCACTGTAATTCACACTAAAGAATAGAAATCGAGATCTTAAATTATACACTTCGCAATTTTGCATAAAAAATACCGTTAAATGAATAAATTTAAAAATGGTGATATCTTTCTCATACATCAGATGATAAATCAGTGAACTCATAGTTTTGCAATGGCAATAGAAGAAAAAGGCAAAGGCTAAATTTCCACAGAGAATACATGGAGTAAAAAGGGTAACAAATAACTTTCACATATGTGATTAAATGTGGTTAAGCCAAAACGACAGCAAAAACAAAGTATTCTTTACACTATCCACAAAACATTAAGTGAAATTTTTCTGGTGTAGTAACATTGGGATTAATATCATTAACTTTAAAAGATGATTGCAGTAATTTTGAGACGAAAATTCTAACACTCCTCTACAGTTTCTCAACACCCAAGTTGGTAAAACACACATATCTCCATGAAGAAATTGAACAAAGAATTTGGGTGACAACCTATTGATGCAGGATTGAATTAGAGAAAAATATAATAATTCCTCTGATTACCATCCTATCCCGAATAATCTATTTCCTTAACAATAAATTAATTCGTACTAAACTGTCTTTCATTCTATGCGCTCCTTTCATCATATTCCTTCACAGCACGGCCCTGGATCTTCCGATAAATAAATTTTCTATATTTTCATATACTTCACTTTATTTTCAGAACGCTTTAGAGAATATAACACCTTGAAAGTCGAAGAAAGAGAGTATTGCATGAATTTTTTGGCAGAAAATATCTCAAAATTATTTTCTTATTCCGCAAGCAAGATCATCGTTATTCTTTTATATTTTATCAACTTAGCAATAGGCATTTGGGGAATTGCGAACTTGAACGAAGGACTGAATGTCTTTCAACTGTTTCCGCCAGATTCCGAAATTACTGAAGCATATCGAATTTATTATAAATATTTCACTGAATATCCTTTCGCCTTCCATATAGTTATCGATAAAGAATTGGATTATTCAAATTCTCAAGTTCAGATATCGATTGAAGATATGATGGAAAAATTTAGATCTCATCCAAATATAGCAGGTAATGATCTGGAATTCTCATGGTTGAAGTATTTTAAAGAATTTCAAAAAACACCAATGTCAAAATATCTGTTAAGAGGATATGATTTGTCGCGAAAGCAAGATTTCATTGACGCTTTAAAAGACGTATTCCTTAAAATAGAAGTCGCCAAGCCGTTTAAATATGACGTAGTTTTTAACGAAAATTATACAGAAATCATTTCTAGCCGTTTTTTTATTACTGCTATGAAAGTATCTGATAAAAATACGGAAATAAAGGTTGTGAACGATATTCAGAAAATAGCGGACGAATCATCATTTCCTGTTATTGTTTATTCTTTTATCTCACCTCTTGTCGAACAGGGAATTATCATCAAGAAATTAACCTTTCAGTTATTTTGGCAAACATCAGTCTTGATATTCTTTGTCCTTTTTGCATTCATTCCGAATTTGCAATGCTCAATTCTCGTTGCCTTGTGTACTGCATCCATTGTGGTGGAAACAGTAGGATATATGACATTTTTGAATATTAATTTGGATTTAATATCTATGATAACACTTTTTCTGTGCATAGGATTTTGTATCAACTATCCTACCCATATGTGTTACTCTTTTCTTTGTTCAACTAAGAATTCTATAAAAGATAAATTAAAAGACTCTCTGTTCCATGTGGGTTTGCCCATAATTCAGGGGACAGTGACAACAATTTTATGCCCTTTGATTTTGCTCTATAATGATATGTATATATATACAACATTTGTAAAATTAACAGCAATCATTGCTATACAAACAGCATTTCATGCATTGTTTGTAATTCCTATTATGATTTCCATCACAACTCAGTTTTTAAATCAGTTTTTCTAATAATAATCTAGGAATATTTGTAATTCCTATTATGATTTCCATCACAACTCAGTTTTTAAATCAGTTTTTCTAATAATCTAGGAATTTTTGTTAATTTTTTAAAACAGAAATGATTAAACACAAACTTGTTGAATAGTATATTTCATTGATATTATTGTAATTTCAATTTTGTAAAGAGGTTTGTTTCCATAATCTACGAAATGTATTATCTAACATATATACAAAAATATGAAGGTAGTAACTGCTCCATGATGTGTTTCAAAACATAACATTGATGCTTTTCTCTAAAAAAAACGATAGTCCTTTTGAAATTCACATCCAATAGTAAATTATGCATAATATGAATAAACATAGTTTTGAGTACAAATTTTCCTAGAAGACTTACTTCATGATGCAATTTATAATAGTGGATATAACAAGACGAAACAACATTTCTGAAACTTTCATGTTTTTCCTTGTATCTGATATAAAAGTATTAATATTTTTTATTGAGAATAGTTGTTTATTCAATATATCAATATAATTATTATACTGTGAAGAATCAATATTTTGATGTGCAAAAGAAAGGATTAATAGTATAATTAGGATGCGTATGAAAAAATTAATTATGGCCTTGATTTATGAAATTCAATTTTGATATACAGATATATAATTTTAAATAATATGAATGTTAACAGTAACTGAAAATAAGCAGAATATATTAAATTTGTATGATAAATTCCATTCGAACAAGACAATCAACTTAAATATTACTTCTTACGGATTTTCAAACTTTAAATTAATATCATGTATAAACTTTATAAGTACATATTAAATTAAGAGATAAATGATTGAAAGCATTTCGTAAAACCTGAATATTACTGTACACAGGTATTGATTTTAATAATATAAACCATATTTTTAGAATGAAAGATTCAATTTCTGATTGTCTTGAAAGAATTAAGCCTATAATATGTATTTCCTATATTATTTTTCATATTATATTATATGACTATCTGATTATTTTGATTAGCTCTGGTTTGTTTGAAACAAATTATTGTCTAGAACAAATCTAGAATTCTGAAAACAGTTGTTAATATTTTGAATTACTGTTCTTTAGATCATAAGATTTAAAAAAAATTTTAATCATAATTTGAAGAACATCAGTTTAAAATATAATAGACAAATACAATAAACAAATAATTTGTTTTAATAAGTATTTGTTTATTACATTAATTTATCAAACAATAACCAAATGCTTATCTAAATTATATTTGTAATGAAAGATTTTTTTAATATAAACTAAAGTAAATAATATTGTAAAGTATGAAGTCAGTCTAAATAATTAAGGCACAAATCAATTTATATTTATTATATTTATTACCAAAAATTTGAAAAGAATATATGATAAGTCTTTCAATAGATTGAAAAAATGGAAATCTGATAGGATGAGATAGGACTATGCAATGGATGTTGTAGAACTTCCCACTTCTGCTTTTGTAACCAAAGTTTTGTCTGATTTTGAGATCTCTCTCAATCATGCAAAAGTTTCATTTCTGTACTTAACTGCTCTGGTGGCTTTTTTTAATGGCTTCACACAATCTCTCAAGATTTTTGGATTATTTGTTGCTATTAATAAAAATTTATGATGGGAGAAATTTACACAGCAGAAACTCTTAACAATTTCAAAACATAGTCTCCATTATTTTTTTACAGATGGTTGAATTTTCAGTTTTTTTGAAGGTGGTATATCAGGGTGTTTCAAATCATAGAATTTCTTTTTGATTCTGGGATGAATTTGTAAACATATATAGTCAATTCTCATAATTCGTGAATTCCGTATTCACATATTTGACTATTTGCAAAAATTTATTTGTAAAATAATTAAGGCACAAATCAATTTATATTTATTATATCTGATTGTCTTGAAAGAATTAAACCTATAATATGTATAAAATGTAAATATTTTCAGAATCCACAAAATCGATATTCGCTGAACTTTTGCGCTTATTTGCGGACTCCTGTTAAGCTGCGAAAATATTGTTATTAATGTAAACTCTCTCTCTCTCTCTCTCTCTCTCTCTCTCTAGTAAAGGAAATTGTTTGTTACCAAATATAGTCTCTGAATCAGTTTGCCGGAAAATTTCTCAATACCTATCCTTGCTCACTCCACAGACCACAGGTAGGCCAAGAGCCTGTTCATACCATCTGCAGGTCCCATAGAAGAATGTACTCCCTATGCTTGAATGCAGCCTCAAATTTAGGCACCTAACTTCCTGCTCATTTGATCCTTATGCTAAAATTTTAGAAAATCTGAGGCAAAAAGTGACATAGACAAGCTGACGTAGTTTTTCAATGCAGTTCAGAAAGTCAATGTACATCAAATATCTTGCAACATTAAAAAACTATCAATCAAAAATAATATTTTATTTACTACATAGTTAACATTTTAAAAAATTATCAATAAGTAACGATTACTGTAATTATAATATTGTAGTTAGTACTATACACTGCATATACTGTAATTATTTGTAAGTAATGTAATACATATTAAATAAGGTGTCTGTAAACAGAAAAACACACACAAACCAAGTATGAAAATGTTGGGAATAAAGGTTTGCAGGAACCTAACTCTATATTTCCCATAGGCATAATAGTTCACTATTTGCTAATTCAGTATTTGAGAAGAATTTACAGAACATAACTACTGCGAATAGCAAGAATTGACTGTATTTCATCTCTTTTAATGATCTTTTCAACAAAAGATTCTCCTTCATTATGATAATGGCAGAGATTTTCAAGAAAAGCAGGTATTCTTTTGCTTTTATACACTTCAGTAAATATTTTCAGAATCCAGTGATAAGATATTTTATGGAAATTTAAATCTGAGATGACTTTATGAATAGTGCACTTGAAAATGTGTATCATTTCAGAAATTTCACAAACTTTGATTCTTCAATGTTCTCAAACCTTTGACTATGACAGAATTTTCATATATGTATAACATCCTTGGTCTGCCTCTGTATTCCTCTGCATATCATCATTAAGGGTAGTTTGGCCATCTTTGAATTTGTTACATTGCACTACATACTACAAACACAAACACATGACACAAACACATGATACACACACACACATACACACACACACACACACACACACAAATATAAACAAATATTTTGAATTTGTTACATTGCACTACATACTACAAACACAAACACATGACACAAACACATGACACAAACACATGATACACACACACACACACACACACACACACACACACACACACAAACAAACATATTTCTTTCCAGTTCAAAACATTCTAGTTATAAACATTCAGTAATCTATGATGAGTCTCACTCTAATTTATTTCTTCTGCTTGCAAAATCTTAAAACTCTGCATATTTCAATTTAGAATAATTTTCAATTATACCAGCTATCTCTTTCATTTTTGAAACTCAGATTAGTGACTTCAAGATGCTGACACTTGTATTACTACTATTCCTCCCCATTACTTAAACAAAAAAGCACTTGTCGAAGTTGCACCTAAAGATCAGTTGTATCAAACATGTATACCTTTAATATTGAACAGCTCTTATAATATTAAAAAGTAATTGAAATAAATATTATTTATAAATTAATTTGTAATGCTAGGATTGTTTATTTAATTTATTTGATTAATTTTTGTAGTTGTGTGTTTATTTGATATATATTAATTTATATAATAATAATTTTATTAATTGATTTTTTTAAATAAATTTCATGAACAGAAATAAATAAAATACATAATTTTTTATTTTTATAGTTGGCTAGCATTTTGAAAGAAGTAAAATATTTGAAAACATTAAATTATGATGAACTTCCAAAATTGGCAGTTGAAATTTATGAGAAATCAGACATGTTTTATAATTATATCAGGAAATTAACAAAAATTTCTGATTGGTATAATAGACTAAAAGATTTGTTACTGCCCATAGAATTATCTCTGATAAACAGACAATTATCAAATGTGGATAATCAAATAAATGCAGGTGAAACTAAAATGACTTGGAATAGTAAAGGTAAACTGCAATATTTGTTTAATAATAATAATAGTAATAATAATAATAATAATCCATTTATGATGACATCACAATTTATAATAATATCTAGTAAAAATTGAATCTTGAATTTCAAGAATTTGTATTTATTGAAAAAACAGCTGATTTCAAAAATGTTCAAAGTCAAATTTATTATAAGAATTTTTAAATATTAAATTAGCTCAACTAGTAAATGCTTATTTTTTTCAGTTAGATTTTTGCCAAAAACATTTTTACAACTTTATTGAATTTGTGTAGACAGAAAATATATAAATAAAAATTTTAACAGCAAGACTCTGTCTTATGGCAGCAGAGTTTGAACCAAATCTGGAACATATGTGGGATGAACTAGTTAATTACAAATTCTATGAAGTCAAAACCATAGTCAAATAAAAGCAATCAATAAGCCAATGAGTAAGAAAAATCATTTAATCAAAAATGTTTTCGGCTATCCACGTAGCCTGCCTCAGTCATGGAGCAAGAATAGATGGAGACAAAACTCCCATAGACCTCTATATTAAAAATTTGTGTCAATTTTTAACAAGCGCCACCTAGGAACTGGAAACGTAAGAACTTTGTTTTCCGGGTTGGGCATGCGTGGTCTAATTCGAATTTTTGAATTAGAAGTTGTTCGATATTCTTTTTTATTCTACAATTTAACGTAGAAAATAAAAAAAAAACAAATAATGAATTCATACGTTAGGTGGGAACAATCATTAAAAACCTTGTTTATAACAATGACTTTTTCCTTAGAGTCATCAAAACCTGGTTTATTAACGAGAGAAGTCATGTTATAAACCAAGTTAATCACAGTAAAGGAAATAAATACATATTATAATCTGAAATATGCAAACAAATTATACATAAAATTTTTACAGAATTAGTTTAAATCAATGCTAGGAGGCGAACTCACATTTTATGTATTTGCCATTTATTATGTTGCCATTTAAATTTTTGAATAAGATTTTTTTTTTTACAATTTTTTCATATTTTTTATATTAAATATTGATAAGTTAACCCGGTCAGTTGATCTCTAAAAATACGATAGCTTTAAAACATAATTATCTAAAAAAAATCTCAGAATTAATCCTCAGAATAAAAATTTTTATTTTTACAACGGATTCATTCGAGTTGAAAACCTCATAAGGAAGAGAATTTGCTTTATAAAAAAATATACAGCAGTTAAACTTACTACTAAAATATCGCAAACACGAATTCTTTATAAAGTTATTAACTTTTTCACTTATCGAAATCGGAAATTTTACTAGCGGTTGTTGACTTTTTTATGAATTCTTTGCCACAGTTATAGAAAATTGCTTCAGTTATACGAAATAAATAATTTAAATAAGAATATTTAATTGCCAACGATACCTAAAATATTAACGAGTGAGTAGTTTAAAAGTTTGTGAACTTTAAAAAAATACTTTAAAATATTTAATAAAAAAATAGAAGTTGTGTACTATGTTATATAATATAGTTCTTTGAGCTGTTATGAATTATTGATTCTTAAAATGCTAGAATTTTTTATATTTTTTTGTTAAAAACATTTGTTCTTTCTTAAATAATAGAATTTCTGAAATGATACCAAATTGTTTTTGAAATATCACTAAAAACATTTTACAAAGAGGTAAAAAAATTTTTTTTTCTGTCGTTCTTCAGCATAAATTGATTTATACAAATTGATTTTTGGATTTTTATAAAAATCAAAAACACATACTCTTCGTTATTGTTTTTTTCTTTCTTCAGAATTTTCCTTTTTATTTAATTTAAAGTTTTAATGAATTCTTTTCTTTTAGATTTTTTTTTTTTTAGTTTTTGCTTAACTTTTTTATGTAGAATAAGGCGGAGGGATCTGTTTTAAAAAAAATTTTCCTGTATTTATTGCAAATAATTCCAGAAATAATAGATTTGAACGGTTTTATTAATCTGTAATTAATGCTTTTCTGTGCCAGTATTTCTTTCAAAAAGCCAAATCTTGTTAGATAAATTGAAAAAACACGGAAATAAGTCTGAAAAAAGACATTTCCAAATGCAATCAGCATTAATGATTAAGGAACCACCTCTTGATGATTTTTTCCTAACAATCCTTCATTTTACTGAATAGCAACTGTTTAAAAATTGAAATTTGTAGATATTTCATGTTTGATGCATTAACAGCGATTGAACAGAGATTAAAATATAGGAAATAATATAAAAACAATAAAATTTATATCATAATAATTCCATATTCTTGCGATAATTCCTGTTACCATATGCAGTGTGAACCTCCAGTTTATGTATCTCCAGATTACGAACTACATGTTTTTACGAATCTCCAGTTTATTAACTACATGTTTTTACGAACCTCCAGTTTACGAACTATTTAGTTGGTCCCAAACCTCCAGTTTACGTCGTTTTTTACTAACCTCCAGTTTACGAACTACACGTTTTTACGAACTATTTAGTTGGTCCTAAAAAGTCACTAATGTTAATTAATGCCATTCCCATTTACGAACTTTTTTTGGGGGTCCGTACGAGTTTTTAAAATCGAGAGTCCACTGTAGTAACATCAGTTTAATATTATTAAACAGTATCAGTTTGTTTTTATTTCTAGCACCAATCTTTGATTATGTTTATTTTCATTTTTTAATTCAGTCTTATTTATTTGAAACACATTAAAAATTCCTGTTTTTTTAAAGATCTTGAAAAGTGGTTTTTGACAGATTATTATTGTCAAATTGAGAATAATCTAGTGAATAATGGATGCATAATTTTAAATATTGAATTTTTTCCAAATGCTGATTATTGATGAAATTCTTACTTTACTCAGAAACATGAAACATCGCTCAGAGTTTTAATTTTTAAAATTCTGAGCGATTTTTCATGTTTTGATGGTAGTTTTTGGTAAAAATGGGAACACAGCGTAAATATAGTATTACACTTCCATCAGCTTGTCTTTTGCTCTATATGGCCTATATATATATTGTTTGTGCGTATATATATATAGAATAAAACATTTTGAATAACTATATAGAATTAGAATAATTCAACAGGAGAACCTATATATAATGCAGGACAATTAAAGAGAGAACCTATACAAAGGAGAGCAGTTAAAGATACCTAAATAGAGTAAGACAGTTGAAGAGAGAACATATATAGAGAAGGACAATTGAAAGGAGAACCTAAATAGAGCAGGACAATTAAAGGGACAGTCTAAATAGGCTAAATAGAGGAAGACAATTGAAGAGACAACCTAATATAGATGAGGACAGTTGAAGAGACAACCTAATATAGATGAGGACAGTTGAAGGGACAACGTAATATAGAGTAAAACAATTTGAAGGAAAAAAAAATCTATAACAGGAGTTGTGAACCTTTTTAAGAGTGTGTGCCAGAATTAGCTAAATTTTTATTAAAGCTACCTTTAGCGTGCCGATCCAAATATTAATTTAATTAAAAGTAATATGTCAGCTCGAAATTTTGCATGTCCAAAAAATTTTCCAGCTGCCACAGGTTGGACATCCCTGTTATATACAGTATATGTATATATAAATGTTTAATCAAAAATTATTATGATACTTAATTCAAATTCAGTTTATCGGTAATTGGTTATTTTTATATCTCAGAATTCTTAAATAAGATCTTATATGTTAATAGTGAACGCCATTTTTAATAATGGACACTTTCTATAACTAATTATATAATGTTACATATGACCACTTTAACTTAATTTAGTAATTAATTATAGAAATAGCCATTATCAAAAATGGCGTTCATTGTTAACATATGAGATTCTTTTTAGGAATTCTGTGATGTAAAAATAACTAATTACCGGTAAACTGAATTTGAATTAAGTATCATGTCAATTTGTGATTAAATATCTATACACATACATATACTGTATAGATTTTTTCTTCAAATTGTTTTATCCTATGTTATGAAGGGAAGCATAATTGATTGAGTGATGAGAATAAAGAACGTAAAAATTAATAATTACCAGTAAACATAGAGCTGCCTTTATCCATTAAAATCACATTTGCCCTTTTATATACCCTTATTATAAATAAGACTAATTAAAGTGGTCATCTACAGTGGGGACCAAAAATATCATTGCTTACTCGTAGTGAATTATTATGAAGTGTTGTCCACTGTTAGACTGATGTCATTATGAGCACTACAATTCTATACACCAGTGGTTCTCAATCTTTTCATATCGCGTACCACCAAAAACTCAAAATTCAAAAATTTCAGTAACACAAACGAAAATATTCCTCGTACACAAATAGGAAGCCAAGATTACACACGTACCACTAGTCATATCTCGCGTACCACAAGTAAAACTGCTGATTAAATGTTTCTATGCAAAAATATTGTTTATAAATTTTCTTACACAAAAATTACTTTTAATCAGAACTTTGCATTGGGGATGAATTGCTTAGCAGAACATTAAATTATGTAGCTTTTATATAATTACAATTCTTAATTATAAGAATCTCAGAATCGATTTTTAAACTTCTTCCTTCACATACGAAAACAGTAATAAATTTCTCAAAAATATAAATTAATTAATAAACCTAGGTCTATTTTATAATTGTTTACTGATTACAACAAGTTATTTAATTACAGATACTTCAATTAATGTTTGTGTTTATGTCAAAATCTCTCTTTTCTAATGGACTTTTAGCTACTCAAGTAATAAAGATTGATTGATCAATTTTTAATTTTATACTTTGAAAAACACTTTGTAATTTACTTTGAGTGCAGCTCATATAAAATTTTGACGAAAACGTCATTTCTATCGAAGCCAGTTTGATGCAATCAAAAGCGATCCTTCAAATTATGAGAACAAACTCAGATTCGAACTATTTCTCTCTTCGTATTAAAGACCCTCCAAGGAAAATTTACAGAATCCTAAATGGATGAGTTGCTTAGATGAGTTTTAATCACTAAAAAAATAAATTGTTTAATGAAAAATACTGTATAGAGAGAGTATTTAAAGACTAATTTTCCTTCAGTGCTTTAAAATATCACTAATGTATTGATTTTCAATTTTTTTTTTCATGAAAAGCACGATTAGTAAAGAATAATTACTTTTACCGTTCACTAGAATAAGTCCATTCAGTGGCGATTCAATTATCTTAACCTCTTTGAATTTTTTGTCTACTTCACATTCAGTAGTTTAATCAAGTAAATGAAGATGGATAAGGAGAATAACGTCAACTCTTTCATATTCACTAATAATTTATCTCAGTTCTTTAATATTATCGTAGACAATCGATATATTGTGCTATATTTACTTCATGCTAACAGCTTTTGTTTGTTCACTCGCCTTTAAAACTCTTAGAATCGTACTGACAGTAATGGCGTCTAAAGATGCAGTTTGTTTGACAATTATCTACGTTATAGGACGACTAAAAGTGAATAATAAATGATAAAAATTGTTTATATGGCAGCAATTTCACCATCAGTCACCTTGGTTGATAGTGTCATTCTAGTTTTAACTGTAACAGAAACAAAAAAAAATGAAAAACACAATTTAGACCAGGGGTACTTAACTGGGGGTATCCATACCCTTTAAGATATGGGAACCAAATGCTGGGGATATGGGACTCGATCTCTAAAGTATAGTAAATTCATACTGTTGACATATTTGGAAGTCATACTGGCAACTAATATAAGAAATGGTGATGATTATTTCGACAGTCAAATGAAGAGGGTATGGGACCAAATTGGACAATCCATTGGGGGTCTGGAGTGATCAAAAGGTTAAGAACCCTGGTCTAGACAAAAAAATAATTTCCAGTCAACAACCATTCAACTATATTAAAATATATTCAGATATTAAAATTTCATATAGAAGCTAAGTTACTTGGAAAAGTTAAGAATGATGTCATTACTATACCATAAAACAAATTACAGAAATTTAACTCTTTAGAGAGAAATTTAAGTGATCTCTAAAGATACTCAAACAACAAAAAATACTCAAAAAAACTATATAAAAAATATAACAATAAATATATATTCTTTAAATTCAAAATATTCAGAAAACAAACAAGTTAAATACTTATTATGTAACAATGTCATCTAAATGTTAATTTTATTCAAATAAACTAAATTAAACTGCTATTACGTAACGGTTATCTTTGTTTATGCCGATTTATTCCTTTGTCAAGGGAATGCCACATGCATTAACTCATGAAAGCAGCACAGATATAAACAGTAGAAGTCGACAAATGTACTTAATTTACTAAATGCATTGTTTTTAGTTCCTTCAATCAATATTATTTTCAGCTATATTTGATTTTACTCCAAACGAAAATCATTGAATAATATAAATATTCAAGAAAAATTATTTTTGCCAGTAAACTCAAAAACATTACTTTCCTTATTATTTTTTCTAGTGTAATATTTTATGATTTAATTAAGAATTTTTATAAAGCATTTTAATGGCTTAAAAATTCGAATAAATATTTTAAATATTGTATTAAGATGCTCCGTAATGAGCAATTAAGGATTTTATCGGGTGGAGATATGTGAAAATTTATTATGTTTATTCGGCAATAATTTACGACACCAATTTTGCAATTAGCCATGTAGCAAATGGATAAGTAAGTGTGGATGACAATATAATTTTATATCAGTCGTAAAGTTTTAATGGCATTCTCTTAAATATGTTCAAATGATCGTAATTCGTTTTTATTGCTTACAAATGGAGAATAATTGGCAAATCTTCATCATAAATTAACTAAATAATCTTTTTTTGCACTCTATAAATACTTTTTTAATAGCGATGACTTACTTGTGACGTATAAATTTATTTATAGGAAAATTTTAAAAACTATCCTGTGTATAAGCCGATAAAAGAAATTTTTCCTTTACAAAATTTTTCAACTTATACTCGAATATATACGGTATATACGCATTTTTTTCCCAAACCAGGGAAATTCTATTCGCATATTGCATATACACGATGAATTTGGTGAAAAATATTTTCAAGACAAATGCTTCTTCATAAAAAATAAAGTTTATGTAACCATATATCTGAACGAAGCTCCTTAACTGAGTGGTGAACGTTTTTGCACTTCTGAAAATGCCCAAAATTTGTATATAAATTGGTATTACAGGGGTCTAATATTACATCATTTAACATTACCACTACACAAACTCTTAATATTGCTTATTAATGTCCCTGCAATTGTATTAATTTGTAGGCAATGTGGATTGTCAACTTTGTTGCAAGGTATTCTGTGAATACTTACAGAACAGAAAAACCATTAATTACATAGTAAGAAGGCCTTTTTGAACACAAATTTATATCCACGGTGGCCAAATTGCCGCTCGTGAGCCATATGCTGCTCTTTGGTACCTTCAAAATGGCTTCATACCATGAAATAAATAGTTAATATGGAGCAAATACCCATTTAATTTAAAAATAATACATTTATAATTTATTAATTTACTGTAAAAAGTAGTATGCATCTATATAAAATAAATGCATGTGAAATATATGATAAATAATTTTTGAAACCATTGTTAAGATTATCCGAAAATCTGATGCGGCTCTCATTGACCTAGAAAGAAACTGATTGCGGCTATCAAGTATTTGAGATTCTCCTATATGGCTTGTAGTGCCATGAAGTTTGGGCACCCCTGGTTTATACTTACGTTTTTCATTATTTTATCAAGAAACTGATTGCGGCTCTCAAGTATTTGAGATTCTCCTATATGGCTTGTAGTGCCATGAAGTTTGGGCACCCCTGGTTTATACTTACGTTTTTCATTATTTTATCAAGAAACTGATTGCGGCTCTCAAGTATTTGAGATTCTCCTATATGGCTTGTAGTGCCATGAAGTTTGGCTATTCCTGGTTTATACTTACGTTTTTCATTATTTTATCAAGAAACTGATTGCGGCTCTCAAGTATTTGAGATTCTCCTATATGGCTTGTAGTGCCATGAAGTTTGGCTACTCCTGGTTTATACTTACGTTTTTCATTATTTTATCAAGAAACTGATTGCGGCTCTCAAGTATTTGAGATTCTCCTATATGGTTCGTAGTGCCATGAAGTTTGGCTATTCCTGGTTTATACTTACGTTTTTCATTATTTTATCAAGAAACTGATTGCGGCTCTCAAGTATTTGAGATTCTCCTATATGGTTCGTAGTGCCATGAAGTTTGGCTATTCCTGGTTTATACTTACGTTTTTCATTATTTTATCAAGAAACTGATTGCGGCTCTCAAGTATTTGAGATTCTCCTATATGGTTCGTAGTGCCATGAAGTTTGGCTACTCCTGGTTTATACTTACGTTTTTCATTATTTTATCAAGAAACTGATTGCGGCTCTCAAGTATTTGAGATTCTCCTATATGGTTCGTAGTGCCATGAAGTTTGGCTATTCCTGGTTTATACTTACGTTTTTCATTATTTTATCAAGAAACTGATTGCGGTTCTCAAGTATTTGAGATTCTCCTATATGGCTTGTAGTGCCATGAAGTTTGGGCACCCCTGGTTTATACTTACGTTTTTCATTATTTTATCAAGAAACTGATTGCGGCTCTCAAGTATTTGAGATTCTCCTATATGACTTGTAGTGCCATGAAGTTTGGCATAACTTTTATACCCTGATAATATTTTATAACAATTGATACACAGGATATACTTTATATGTACTGTACTTGAATATTATTATATTGATGGTAGACTGAAATTTCGTATATAAAATTAATTTTGTAAACATTATGGAAGTTTAAATTCACTTTTATTGAGAAACATAAAAGAAAATTATTCTGGATATCTTCTATTATTATTTATTTGCATATTTTGAGTAGTCTGATTAAAAAATAATAGCCAAGTTAAATTATGTTATACCATACGTATTCAGTAAAAGACTTCATGTTTAAAATATTCAGTTGCTTTCAAGTCTAGTAAAAGACTTGTTTTGTTGTTTTTGTAAATAAAAAGTAAAAAAAAAAGTTTTCTGATAATTTTAAAAAATAATTTTATATTAAAATTTTAGCACGAAGGAAAAAAAATAAAAACTGTTTTGTACATTTAGATTTTATTGCTAAATTAAAAAATTTTTTTTTTCAGTATTCGGAAAATTTAAGAAAAATATCGAGTAAGTAATTGAACAAGAAAAAAAAAATAACTGAAAAAGTTTCGGGAAATGAGAAAAATCGAAGAATTTGATTAAACATAACAATTAAATTACGTTTTTCCTGTCAGGAAAATAACCGATGTAAAAGATTTCATTATACGCTAAATACTTATTTTATTTTTTTCATATGTTTGATACAGAGGAAGGTAAGAATGTTAGAAAATTTCTTATATCGAATAAATCTGATTTAATATATTTTGATCTGTAAGTATTATCCAATTCAATTAAATTATAGATTTCCAATTTTATAAGAATGCAACTTGTTTCGAGTTGCATTTCTCTCGAATCTTCTGCTTTTCATCAAATCCTATAATCGATAATTTTGTCAATTTAATTCTTAATTAAATTTATTGATTTGAATTGTGATGCTAATAGAGATACACACTCCTTTGTAAGCAGCCTCAGAAAGCCACGCACTTAAATTTGACGAATGATGATTTAAAAAAAAACAAGAAAAGTTATTTTTTACAGTGATTTGTGTGAATTTTTAGTTTTATTGATATTTTTAGTTAAAAAAAACTAAAACAAACTAATAAACAACGTTTGCGAGGCGCGATTTCGCGAACTGTCCCACATGTCAGTATCACTCGTAATTGTTGTAAATAGTGTTCTTTAACTTATATCAGAATAATTACAGTAACTATAACTAACAGAGCTAGTTTTACACATATTGTGGCCCCTGAGCTGTGGCATTTAAGAGGTTCCTCAAATGCATTTAATATTTTTTTTCCAATGCCCTTTATGATGTGGGATCCAAAGCTGTAGCTGACTTATGGGCAAATCCCTAATAACAATGGCATCAATCTAAAAATAATCCGTAAAAAGTTATTGTTACATGTTAACTCATTATTGCGTCATTGTCTATTCTTACTGAATTGAGCCAATAAAAAAAAAGAACGTGATTCATTTTTTATTGGCTCAATTCGGTAAGAATAGACAATGACGTAATAATGAGTTAACACGTAACAGTAACTTTTTACAGATAATTTTTAGATTGATGCCATTACGTGTTAATTCATTATTACGTCATTGTCTATTCTTACCGAATTGAGCCAATAAAAAAGAACGTTACTCTTTAAATGTTAATCCATTTTTTAATAACGTATAAATGGACAAATTAATTTTTATTAATTATGATTATTGTTTTATAATTAAATATTGTGATAATTCATTTAATTAGCACTGTTATCAGAGTCATAACCATTAAACTGCATAATTAAAATAAGAAAATTCTTCATTTTTTTTTTTTTTTGTTTATTGAATAATTACTTCTAGTATTTGTTTTAATTTATTACTTGTTTACCAATCTTTAATTTTATCGACTAACTCGTTAGAGAACTCTCAACTCAGCAAATAACCACGTAAAAGTTTGTTGAAACAGTCTGATTAATTGATTATTGATTCATTAAAAAATATATTAATAATATTCGCGTAAAGTAAAAAAGAAAAAAACAATTTTTTTTTCCACTTTTATAAAAAATTTAAATTAAAATATCTAATATTTCATCAATTGGAAAAATTCCAATAAAAATTTACTACCAATATATAAGTCGATTTTTATCATCGAAATTCTGCATTCTTTCATCACATTTATGTCATATACTATGGAAAACGTATTAAAATCCATTAATATAGATTTTAAATCAGCTCTCTAGAAAAGATCTTTTTGTTTTCATTTATTTTTTAATCATAAAGGGAAAAAAAAGCAACTTTCTATCGAACGAAAGATGTTTTACAATTTGTAAATAAATCCCAGGAAGGTGACTTTTTTAGTCAGAAGAAAAAAAAAAAGAAAACTTTACGCCATTAACATCATGGCAAACTTATGATTTATAATCGTTAAACTTAGCAGTAAAAATCATTTATATCAATACTGTCTTCTCAAAACATTAGATTATTATCGATAAAAACCAAAAAAATAGGGTCAAGGATGAATAAAATCTGTGAATTATCTTCAAGTGACAAAAATAACTAAATAGCGGATGGGTTTACAAAATTAAAAAAAAAAAAATAAATCGTAAATGAAAATCGATTTCTCAGTTTAATCTTAAGATACTGATTAGCATAAATTGTCTTTAAGGTAGTTAAGTAAAAATTTCTTTTTTTTTTTCTGTTTATTTTAATAGATTAAGCAGAGAGACTTATCTGAAAGCTTAGTACGTTATGTAATTTTAGAAAACTTTAATAATTTTATTACTTCCTAGTTCATGAAATATTAAGTAGGCTTTTTAAAAATGAGACAGCTGCCAAATACAAACAAAATATTTTAAAACAAATATATTTTTCTGGAATTTAAATGTCAAAGACATGAAAATTAAGAGAATAAACTGGATTCTCGCTATAATGGATTTCGTTATAACGAGAATTCGAATATAACGCGATAGTGACACCGCTCACAAAAAGATTTAAAAATAATTTTATATGTGTGTAATTAAATTGGTTTCTTGCTTTCATGGAAGCAAGAAGGTAAAAAGCTTGTAGTTTGGAGATTCTATCATCCATTTTAGTGATTGGGATAGAGGGCAAGTCCCAGAACCCGAAGATGTTAGAAAGACGGGAAAATGATTAAGCCCTGTACTGGTTTCATTTTTAAGAATATCATAATTAAAGTATAACGTATTTTTATATTTAAAATATCGAACTTATATTGTAAGTTTTATGCACAGATTAATTGATACAGATGGGACACTTCGCTTGTTGGAAGGTGCTGCTATTGGCAGTACCTGGCGTTACCATGGGCGTTACTCATTTCACTTTTGTTGTAGATAGTGGTAGGTCGGTTATTATTGTTTCTACGCATCTTATGGCAGTTTTATTACAAAAAAACTTTATAATTAAAACTTTCAATAGATTAAAACAACATTTTTATTAATAGTTGAGTTCATTTCAAGTACTCTCCATAGAGGCGCTTCATTCGTTTCTTGTATACAAAAGAGTCTATGGGAGTATCCTATCTATCTCAACTAATGCTTTTATGTAACTTCACTATAAAAGTTCGATTGCATATATATTTATTGCAATCGAACTTTTTAGGTCAGAATTATAACGTTATAATGGGGTTTCTCTGTATTTTATAAGAATTTCTATTTAAAAACATTCTTGTTTTAAGAGTCGTTCAATATTCATGAGTTTTTGGACGATAGACAGTTAAACTTTCTAAACTAATCACTAACAGTTCCAGAAATCATTACAAATTTTTCTGAATAATTTTACAGTAACCAATCTCCCAATATTCACGAGGATAAGTTCCGAATATTCTCACGGATGTAGAAATTCGCGAATAAAGCAATTTAATCTGATTATACTGCATGCATTTATTATGCATTTCAACATAGTCAGAGTCGAGCTTAACATTAAATCTGGAATTAGAATTATTAATCTAAAAATCTATAAAACGGTGAAAAACCAAATGAAAATATGAATAAAAACGAAAAAAGTTTACATAAATGAGAAAAATACAAAAGAAAGAAGATAAAACGGATTCACAACTTCAATTTTATAGTTATCTCTCGAAACGTTGAGGAGAAGTGAATTTTACAACTTATATTTCCCAATAAAATAGACGATAATCAAGAATTTATTTAAATATTCCTGATATATATTTTTTAATCTTTAAATTCTTTCTTGGAAAGGTTCCCTAGAAAATATTAATATTTTACTGAGGATTGTCTCTCGTACTGGATAGAAAACATTTAGCTGACATTCTTATGCGGTTTTATTTATCAGATTTGTGTCGGTTTGGGATTTTTTTTTCCGTCAGTGTATATAAGAATATCAGAATTTAACTCATATAAATCAAATTTTTGCGAAACCCGATCAATCAAAACATTTCTTTGGATAATGTATAAACTTTTATATTGAATTTCGACATTTAACATTTCTCCAAAAAATTCTTATTTTCAATTGTAATCAATAATATTTATTCTGAATTCATTTTTTTTTTTATTTCTTCTAAACTTTCAGTTCATTCAATAATAAAAAGAAGAAGAAGAAAAAAAAATTATTGATAAAGCGTAGTACTGAAGATAATAAATTATTCAGAACACATTTTCATGAGAACAAATTTAAATCTTCAAACAACGTTATTCCATCACTTTTGTCGGATTTCACTTTATCATTTGAATCTTAAAAATTTATAGAAATAATAAAAAAATATCCCATTCTGCATTAATTTTCACGAAATTTTAAAAGTTATTATGAGGTAAAGTGAATCAAAAATATACAAATTAGTATTAACCATGGTTATAATGCGGCATATGTTCATTTGCATATTTTGTATGCAAGTTGCGCTTCTTTGAATGCGATTTGCATATAGAGCAGGCGGTTGAATATATTAAGTTGTAGTTTCAATTGAAGCTTGCATGTTAATGGTACAGATAAGGAATAAATGAGGATGTAAATGCAGTTTAATACCCGAAAATTATAACATAAATACTCCAGAAACATTACATTAAGTAATAAATACTTAATAAACGATTATTGTTGAAACCAGAAGATAGAGATCACCATTGGCATCAAATCCAGAAGAGCCTCTAAAATTTAATATTTTATATAGAATTATGAAGCAAAAATGGTAAAAATCGATTTTTATTTACTTTATATCGATTTTATTCACCTATTTTTATGGCTTTTGGAATGGGATGGAGTCCCACATTCGTGATTAGTCCTGGACTATCTCACACTCTCAGGCCCTGCTTCTAGTTTGCATTGCAATATTCCAAAATAAAAAGGACGAATATTTAAATAAATATATGCTAAAAATACTAATAAAAAATATATTGATTTATTAGTATTTTACATTTTTTTAATAATTTAATATAAATTATCTAACTCTCTAATCAGGGCCTGGATTATCCCACACTCAGGGCCTGGTTAGAAAGTACCATAAGCAATGCTTCTAGTTTGCATTGCAATATTCCAAAATAAAAAGAAACAAATATTCAAAAAACAATATGCTAAAAATACTAATTAAAAAAGATTTGCATTTTTTAATAGCATATTTTGAATTTTATTATTATTATTATTATTTATGAATTTTTTTTTTGTTACTAGATTAGCAATTGATTAGATTGCATAAGAAATATCATTATATATATTTTTTCCATTTTTCAATTTTCTTTTGAAGTAAACGTGAAAAGAAAATCTTTATTAAATATCTTTTTTAAAAATTCAGGAGTTAATTTTCTCTCCTCACGAATGTACTGTACTATGAAAAAGTTTTATTAATACTGTATCTTTAATAAAAAAAAAAAAATTCGAATTATTCTTTTACAATTTCGTAAAAATTTTCTAAGATAAGAAAAAAAATTGTACAAAATCACCTTTTTGGAAAATTTCTTTATAAAACGAAAAAAAATTTTAATGCCTGAAAAGATTAATAGAAATAGAAAGAAAATCTTCATAGAAGTATTAAGGGAAATAAAAATATACAATACTATTAATCATATCTTCAGACAGCTTTATAATCAGGTTTTTATAAATATACATTATAAAAGAACATAACGAATGCTTGAAAATAGTTTTTTTAAAATATGGATTTTTTTTAAATATTATTTAAATAAATTAAAAAGATTTCAACAAAACGTAAAAAATATTTATTCTTTCATAATTAGATTCCTCTTCGGATGATGGCATAAAGATTAGTTCTTAAAAATCAATAAATCTTAATTGATAAATGTGCAATAAAAATTTATTACTCGCAGTGATGTTGATGTTTTCTGAAATGTTTGATATTACTTTAATTTTATTTAGTGTTATAGTCAGGGCCTTTCAGAGAAAATGCGAGGCCTGGGACTTTTTGAGGCCCTCCAAAATTTAAAATAAAACTGTGGAGAAGAAAATAAAAGCAATGATATTTAATATTTATTCAGTTATAACATTTATTTATTTCTACAGAAGCTTGCTTACAATTAAAATGAAAAAATTGATAAATATAGTGTTAAAAAGCTTCTAAAATCATGAAAATTGAAGAACAGGGCAGCCGCTTCTCTTGTTCCCCTTCTAATAGACCATGGTTCCCATCCTCTTTTTGTCCGTGCCCTACCTAAGCATCTCTAAAATCCTGATGCTCCATTTGACACATAATTTTTATTATTCAAAAAGTAAATTCCTATTCATGTGGAGGAAACCTAAAAGGCCATTAACTTGGTCTAAACAAAGAACATGGTATTCATAAAAGAGCGAAAGGACAGTTGAAGTACTGAGGAAAAAATTACTTAGAAATAAATGTGAGAAAAACTTATGAAATGCACTTTGATGGTTATAATTTATTTATAAGTATCAAGGCCTTCAATAATAATAACTATGTGCGCACATTAAATACTTTTTTACTTTCTAAGATCGCCAGATTTAACTAATCAGAATGCACACTGCGCTCAGTTGATGACAACGGAGAGGTAAGGAGTAAAACTTATCTAAACCTTTACCTCCCTCTCATCACTCCTCTCTACTAGTGAGCTTCTCCCCCTCCATTGTCACTAGCTGACTACCTTTTCACATTCTTATTTTAATTTTAAAAATGTATGTCATAATTTATAATTATATACTGTATATGAGGCTCCTAGAACCACAAGAAATGCAAAAACGTCACTATTAACTACTCATTCTCGAATTGCCTTCTAAAAAATCAAATTGCGCCCCACGTTGAGAACCACATTGATAGACACTGGTTATAGTTATTAGTTATTAAACGCAGATATCTGAAAGAAATATATACTGATACAAATAATACGTAATAGCTAATGTATTGATATCTCTATGTATGTAACTCAATGTCAACATGTTAGCAGTAGTCAATACATTACGATGGCTACCATGTTAGTGATCGTGTGTTTATTTAGTTCCTTAACTATTAAGAATAATAGAAAAACATAGCAGCAGTACTAATAATTAATATAAAAATTATAGTTAACAGTATAAATAATGCAGTAATAATAATAATAATAACTTACAACTGATGAATCGATTTTGTGATACTTTCAATTATTCGATTTTAGATCGTTTTGATTCTTTGCATTCCTAAATGAAATAAACTGGTAAACTAATTAGATTTGTTTGTTTCTGTATGTCTGTCGGCACGATAACTCGCATAAATATTATTCTGTTTGGATAAAATCACCACTTGTTATTGGGACCCATTGGAATATCAAACCTATTAAAAATGATGAGCATTGGATCAATATTACTGACGTAATAAGAGAAAAGATTTTCGTATATTTTGAAAAAATATCTCATGTAAATATCAAAAATGAAATTTAGGTATGTTGTTGAGACTCTCTAAGGAACAAAGATTACTGAAAATGATCAATATTTAATCATATTTGTCTTTTTACCTATCAAAACGATATCTCATGCAAATATTATTCGATTTGATTGGTATAGTAAACCTTCGTATAAAGCGGTACTTATACAATGAGGTTTCGATATAACGCTGTCTACAAATTTACTTTTTAGCCCATATGTACCTATATATATATTTGCGTATGCAAATATTATTCGATTTGATTGGTATAGTAAACCTTCGTATAAAGCGGTACTTATATAATGAGGTTTCGATATAACGCTGTCTATAAATTTACTTTTTAGCCTATATGTACCTATATATATATTTGCATAGTGTCAGTTTTTACCGTTCAAAGTGTTTATTGTTAAAAATTGTCTTCGTTTTCTACTAGAAATCGCGAAATCCTGCCTTTTTTTATGTGACGTGAGTCTCGAGTAACGTGATTTATATAACGCGCGTTTCTATGGAACCTAACATCCGCGTTATACGAGCGTAGTGTCAGTTTTTACCGTTCAAAGTGTTTATTGTTAAAAATTGTCTTCGTTTTCTACTAAAAATCGCGAAATCCTGCCTTTTTTATGTGACGTGAGTCTCGAGTAACGCGATTTATATAACGCGCGTTTCAATGGAACCTAACATCCGTGTTATACGAGGGCTAACTGTATATAGAAATCCAGAAATCTACTAAAGGATCAAGAGTAGTAAAAATGATCGAGATCGATTCATTACTAATGAAATAATAATGATCAAATTTGAATTTTCGAAAAGATGTAAAATCGAATAATTGAAATGGTCACACGATCGATTCATCGATTTTCATTAATTTGTTTTTTTTTTGGGAAATTCAAAATGATCAAACACGTATTGTTATCACTGATGTAGCTGATATAATAATGATCCGATTTTGATCAATTTCAGCATGTTTGATCCTATTGTGTATCTCAGTAATCCTTGTGAATTTCATTCAAATCGGATGATAATTGCTCGAGATATTGCTTCATCATCTGTGAACATTTTTTTTTCTGTTATAACGCTAATAATATTGATTACATATCGATTATTTTCAATAAACTTAGTTATCGATTATGTCGCAATAACATACGCGAATCTTACTCAGATCGATTAATAAATACGCGAGTTATCATACTAACGGACGAATTTATATGCACTTTCCATTTGAGAATGGGAAATAATCGAAAATAAAATAAAATGCAGGTTTTATAATCTTCTCAGTGTATATACTAATTACCTAAATGTATAAAAATTACCTAAATGTTAATTAATTAAATTTTATTTCATTACACCAGGAATCATTAATAGTTTTCTTGGCTGTTTGATGATAATCACGTACTGTCCGGCCAGCTTAGCCGCGACCATCGACTCAAGTACGCGTGCGCTAACTGAACGAGTCTAATGACAAAATAGGGATGGCAGCTTTGCACATGGATGTTTTCAAACGCAAGATAACTGAAGTTGAATGGAAGTTTATTGTAATGTTGAATGCTAAATGATTAGTTTCGACGTTGGAAATATGAATGGAAGTTTATTGTAATGTCGAATGCTAAATGATTAGTTTCGACGTTGGAAATACTATATTTAACAGAACTTAATATAATATAATAATTCAATAATTCCCACCCGTCATTATACCGACTGCGACTCTCCCTTTCGCGTTTGGACTCATCCACCTTAGCTAGGCGCAACTTTCGTGGACAGACAATAAACACTTCGCTTATCGAGTTCTTTCTCTTCACAAAAAATCTCAGATAAAAGTGTTTGATTAGAATTTTATGTATTAAAAATAAAAAATTATTTTTCTGTAAAAACATTTCTCTTATTAAAATAATAATTATTAAAAGGAAATAAAGATAATTCTCTGATGAATCCTTTAAAACTAAATTTTGTTTGAATAAGGTCGTCCCAAAAGTAATAGTTTTAATATTATACTAGTCCAAACATGTCTCAGATTGTCTAAACATGAATTTTTTTTAAATTTTCACAACGTTGGAAGAGTATTATTGATTTAAATGGAGAATACAGGTATCCCACCTATAACACGGGAGATAGGTTCCTAAAAACACCGTATTGTGTGAAACCGTGTTATATGAGACTCGGAGTCACATCGATAAACTTTAATGTATAAAAACGTACATTAAAGCCTGTCGTCATGGTTATTAAACAGATTATTAACTCAAAAAAAATTTAAAATTTAACTTTTTGAATATATATATTTATATATATATATGTATACATATTAAAGAAATCAATAATTCTACCAAATTTATCCGATAAAATTTAACTATATTGATTCATTTTTCAATATATATATAGATATATCTTGTTGGCATTTCAATATTGTTAGAAAATTCTGAACATCTGAACGTGTGTAGTTTTTTTTAATAAATAAAATAAATAAATAAAAATATCGCAATTTTCTACAAAAATATTTCAAAATTCTTCTCATAAATCGAATTCAAAATATATTCGATTTTTGAAATTCCCTTGATGAAATTCATGCTAAAAGTATCGAAATGATATTGGTTATATATATATTGGAGAAAATGAAAAATGTGTTTTTAACTTCCGAATAAATATAATTTTTTTCTGGAAAATATGGCGATGATTCGTTTCTCTCGAGTTGACGAAATTCTTTAGATTAATATCTTGTTAACGGGACTAATCATAATGAATTTATAGTCTTAAGTATATTAAGATATTACTCAGTGTGAAGAGTTAATTTTAAATAATGAGATTTAACAATATACGCGGATGTTTTTCATAATTCAAAATTTCTGTCTTTTGCATTAATTTACATGATAAATTTTAAAGGTCAAGAAACAGATTTAGGAAGTCTTTAACTGATTTAAATCGCTTATCGAGTTCTTTCTCTTCACAGAAAATCTCAGATAAAAGTGTTTGATTAGAATTTTATATATTAAAAATAAAGTTATTTTTCTGTAAAAGCATTTCTCTTAATTAAAATAATAATTATTAAAAGGAAGTGTAGATAATTTTCATTTGAATCCTTTTCTTAAATTACGTTTTAAAACTAAATTTTGTTTGAATCAGATCGTCCCAAAAAGTAATGGTTTTTATATTAAACTAGTCCAAACATGTCTCAGATTGTCTAAACATGAATTTTTTTAAATTTTCACAACGTTGGAAGAGTATTATTGATTTAAATGGAGAATACAGGTATCCCTCCTATAACACGGTAGATAAGTTCCTAAAAACACCGCATTGTGTGAAACCGTGTTATATGAGACCCGAACAATACAAAAAGACAGTTACGTTCCAAAGCCAATTAAAAACAAACAATTTATTTTTAATTCCATATAAGAAATTAAATTGTTAATTTTTATTAAGAATATTAATAATACGAAACATAAAGAAAAATATACATACGTAAGACCCTAAAAAGGAATATACGTAATACAAAAGGAAAGAAAAAGTATACAGCCTATATAACATTCATTTAATTATTTTATTTTCCTTATCGCTGTTACGTTAAAACGAGAACGTTTTTTCTTTAACAATATCAGCTTCACTATCCGAACTTTTTTCTGCATTTAAAGTTTGTCTACCTTCCTTCTGCCTCTACAAAATCTATAATCTAACACGCTAAAACTCGCTAGAAAACAATCGTTCCTAAACATATACCCAAAAAAATTTATGAACAAAAAAGTTTTTCTTCTCTTTCACATTCCTATATTGAAGAATAAAAACTTATTTTTTATCCAAGAACTCAACGTCTGGAACAAAAAATGCTCAATGGTCGCCAATTAACTCAATGTTTAAATTAATTAACTCGATTTCAAATCGAAAATAGACTGCATATCGTCCCTCTCATGGTAAACTACCGAAATTTGCATTTATGACTAATTTTAGCAAAGTATTTTCCAATGATTGCATTTTATGTGTGTATATATATATATATATATATATCTAGTATAGATTTATTAAAATTAATGAAAATATTTTGTGTTATAGGAGAGTAACTGTAATTTTCTAAATGTATTAAGTAAAAACCGTGTTGTAGAAGTACCATGTTATATGAGACTTTCCGCAATTTTCAACTCGTATAAGAGCGAAACAGTGTTATAGGAGGGATACCTGTATATACTTGATTAGCAAGTGATTCACTTTTTATATTCTTTGAAAATCTGATGTTAATTACATTACGTTTGGATGATCTGTATTTCTAACAGACTTCCGTATTGTACTCTTAAAAATTTTATCTGCAAAGTTATTTTAAATGGTTACAGATCCGTTTTAAACAAATCATTTAACGTCCTATCATTATAACAGATTTTATATTTCGTTTTTTTTTTTTCTTTTTTCATATTAATTATCTTCGTAGAAATGTATCAGACTTCCTCTTTCCTTTAATATGTTATCTCTGGATTTATTCCAATTTAAATACTGAAAATTCTAAGAAAAGAATTTCTTTTCTTAGAATTTTCAGTCAAATACAATCATAATTTTTCAAAAATCTTTTTAACACTGTTATTCCAGACGAATTTTTCAGATGAATAAATTCATCTTTAAGTAGAGAATTCTTAATCGTTTATAGTCAAAAATATAACTTTTTAATTATTAATACAGCAGTAAAATAGTGGGATACGATATTGTATCATGTTTTTATCATTCATATGCACCACCAGTTGCATACTTATCCATTTAAGAATAATAATATTATGGTGTTAATGTTATCAGCACGCATCGTTCTCTGTGCATCATATATGAAGAAAACATTAACAACATCATGTATAACTACCAAGTTTTGGAATTATTCGTATAAAATAATTTTTCTGACAATGATTGGTAGATAAATGTTATCTTCACTCCTGATAGAAGTTTTTTCTGTTGTTGTTTCCATTTATCTGGTAAGAATGAGAAGATAAATACGATGTCTATAGTTCGTATAAAATCTCAGTACACATCGTTCTCTGTGCATCATCTATGAGGAAAACATTAACAACATGTATAACTAGCAAGTTTTGGAATTATTCGTATTAAATGATTTTTCTGACAATGATTGGTAGATAGATGTTATCTTCACTCCTGATAGAAGTTTTTTTTTGTTGTTGTTTCTATTTATCTGGTATGAATGAGAAGATAAATACTACGTCAATAATTCGTATAAAGTCTCATTACACATCGTTTTCTGTGCATCATCTCTAAGTAAAAAAATTAACAACATGTATACAACTAGGAAATTTTCATATTATTCATATAATAATTTTTCTAACAATGATTCAATGATATAAAATGATTCAAAATAAATTTGGTAAATAGATGTTATCTTCATTTTTAATATAAGTTATTTTCTTCTGTTGTTGTTTCTGTTTATCTGGTATGAATGAGAAGATAAATATGATGTCTATAGTTCGTGTAAGGCAGGGATTCTTAACTGGAGGTAGCTATACACCTTGAGGTATGAGAACGAAATGCTGTGGGTATGGGACTCCATCTTTGGGTATAGGTATTTATTTTATTTAATGTTCGTGAATGGAACGCGACAATCAAGTGAAGGGTGTATGGGACTATATTGGACAATCCATGGGAATATGGAGTCATCAAAAGGTTAAGAACCTCTGGTATAAGGTCTCACTACGCATCGTTTTCTGTACATCATCTCTGAAGAAAACATTAACAACATCATATATAACTAGCAAATTTTGGTATTATTCGTATAAAATGATTTTTCTAACAATGATTGTCAAATAGATGTTATCTTCATTCCTAATAGAAGTTTTTCCTTTCTTATTGTTGTTTCCGTTTATCTGGTATGAATGAGAAGATAAATACGATGTCTATAGTTCGTATAAAATCTCTTTACACATCGTTTTCTGTGCATCATATATGAGGAAAACATAAACAACATCATATATAACTAGCAAATTTTCGTATTATTTGTATAAAATGATTGACAGATAGATATTATCTTCATTCCTAATGGAAGTTTTTTTGGTTATATCTATTTATCTGGCTTGAATGAAAAGATAAATACGATGTCTACAGTTCATGTAAGGTTTTGAAACGTGGAACCATGCCAGTTACGAAACATAATTGAAAACATTTTATTTTCAAATATAAAATTCTTTTATGATCACATTGATCAAACTTAATGACGTATGAAGAGATCTAGCCCATTTTATGTATGCTGCTTTTTTATAATTATATATTTGATGTACAAGTTTTTATTCATTGCAACATCTATCTTGACTTAATATTAATCAAAATACAACTCTAATAATTAATATTTTATAGTTGATTTTTTAATAACTTAAGAATAGGTATTAATATTTAAATACGAACTGATTAATCATACATTCACCTCCGTTATAAACTTAATATTAAATCAATCTGCGTGAATACCGCTTAGATTAGAAGTCAAACTTTCGGAATTCGAGATTAATTAAATTTTAACTTTGAGAAATTTTCACACGAAAACGATAGGTTAAAGGATTATTTAAATTATTTTAAGTTATGATTTTTAATTACCTTATAAGTAAGCATTCACGTAAACAGGTATTATTAAATGTCAGAATTCATACGAAAATATTTATGATTATTGTTACTTTTCGTGACATCTTCAACAATATTGCAGTTATATATGTATATAACTGAATATTTTTAATGTTTTAAGATATTAGGAAGGGTAAAATGTGGATAGAACAACGAACAAATATAAGAGAAAAGGAAAAAATTTTACTTTTATCTAGTGACCAAATTTTTTACTGAACTTCAATCCGGAATGCTCTAGAAAAAAAAATGAAAAAAGTAAATTATTAAAAAATTCAAAAAAGAAAGTAGAAAGAGATAAAGAAACATAAACAGTATATTTTACTGTTACTTTTATTACTTTTTCTTCAGATTGATTCGTCCACTTTTAGGGTGACTATATTCTATACAGTGTGAAGAAAAACTTTGTTCCATAAAATTCTGTGTACTGATAGGAGACTTCGAAACAAGTCGAAAATGTCTAATCAACATATGGTCTAAATGGCACCATTTTCGAGTTATAATCCTTTAAAGCTATCCAAGTATACAAACCGTTACGACGCGTCGCATTGTGTCGCACGTCTTCTTATTAACTCGGTAGTAAGTAGGAGAGCGAAGGGTCGTGACGCTTTGTGTACTCGATGATGATTGGCTAGCTTTAAAGGAATAAGGCTGAACTCACACGGACCACAGCAGAACCACACCACGATCACAAGACTGTGGACGGTCCTGAGTTATCATTATATTTATATAGAAATGCATAATCTAACTCAGACGGACCACTAACTGAAGTCGGTTTCAACGGCTGTCGCAACGCGTGATCCGTCTGAGTTAGATTATGCGTTTCTACGTTAATATAATTGTAACTCACGACCGTCCCCAAACCGACCATAGTTTTGTGGTCGTGATGTAGTTTTATTGTGGTACAAGTGAGTTCAGCCTAAGAAGACGTGCGACGCGTCTTGGCAACGCGACGCGTCGTAACGGTTTGTATACTCTGATACGAGGCTGAGTCAAATGAAAACCGGAAAACCGTTGTAGAAAATCGAAAACCGCTCCCATTGCGATCAGACTCGGTACGCATGCGCGTGGACTCTCCCGCCATCAATTGGGTTGGTCCCGCGTCCCCACGTGACCCAGCGGAGACATACGGGCGTTTCCAATATGGCGGCCCCTCTGTTGGAATGCACCAAAGAAGAGCAACGTAGCTCGTAGTTTTAAAGGATTATAACTCGAAAAAGGTGCCATTTAGACCGTATGTTCATTAGACTTTTTCGACTTGTTTCGAGGCCCATATCAGTACACAAAATTTTACGACGAAGTTTTCCTTCACCCTGTATACAGCAAAAGTTCGGAAGAATTCTTTAGAAGTTAATTTTTTAAAATTAAATGTAGTTAATCTTTTTTTAAAAATTTTTTAATATGAACTATTTATTTATAAGTAAAAACATGAACAATCCGGGACATTTTATTCAAAACTTGGACATTTTTTTCGAACGGGGACAACGACTCAAAAACCGGGACTGTCCATGGCTAATCCGGGACGTCTGATCACTTCTTTTTACCGCATGTTTTTTTTAAATGTAAAATTTGTATAATGAAACTTAATTTATTAATTTTATTAATAAAGTAAACACATTTCTTAATATTTAAAAATCTATTGTATTTATATTCACGTGTGATGCATGTTTAATTATTAATTTCACTCATAATATCTACCATTCAAGCATAAGTAACAGAAAGTGGCATATTTTTTATTTATTTTTAACCTGGGATTTTATATATCCCAGTATAAAATTTTGTTTAGGAAACCAATTTAAACTTCGAAAATTTCTCCAGTTTATCCTTAAAATAAGCGGTCTGTGTCTAATTTAATATGGTCACACTTGACGATATTCAATTTTTTTTTTTAATATTTTCGAAATAAAAACTTTCGTTACGGGAAAAATAACTAAAATTATTCTAAATAAAAGTTACAAATAAAATTTAATATATATATATATTTTTTTCTAATTTTGTTATCAAGTAAAAGCGAATATCGCGTTGAAAATGACTTTATTCTAGGTATTGTAATCTGAGAACTTTTTAAGAAATATAAAAAAATACTACTTTTATTCATACTTTAACTCTACTTTAACTGCATAAGTTTAAAATAATGGAAAAAGCATTGATCGGAAATGTCTTTTAGTCACTGCTTTCTTTGAATATTTCGGATGTTGCGCCGAATTCTTTATGAAATTCGTTTCATATTCTCCACTTTACCGAAGTTGCTCTCACTCTCTCTCTCCCTCTCTCTCTCTATTGATTTTTTTCAAAACCTTCTTTGCAAATTTTCTCCTTCCAAATTCAAAAGTTATTCATTTTCTGTGCGTAACCGATACCGACTTCTTCTTAATCCATCTTTACAAAATTTTATTAATCTCTCTTTCTCATTCATAAATGGATCGAAAAAAAATTTTTTTAAGTATAATTTCTCTATTAAAAAAAAAAAACTTGTGTCATAATTCGTGCATTAAATATTGAGGTTATTACTCCTTCAAGTCACAATAAACGAAGACCGATTTTCAATTATTGTCTAAGGTTTTCGTGCTTTTCTTTAAAATTAAATCGCCAAACTTTTAACTTTTTTCTCATTATGGATTAAATTGGTTCTAAAACCTCTTTCGTCCGAGTATTTTTATAACTAATGAAAACTTTCCGTGCTGCTAAGGTTGACATTTTCATCTTTCAGAATTCAATAATCCGAAGAAATATTGTGGAGATGAGTGATAAGATTTTAATATTTCTCAGCATTAAAATTACGTTAAATTAATTCGTAATTCTTTTAAAACTAAAGTTAGGATATGTATAACAATATTTCAGTTATATATAAGCACTTAATTATATTAAAGAACCAAAATTAATTAATTAATGCGGTTTCATATTCAAATTCTTTGGTTAAGAATATTTAAAATAATTTGAGGAAAAACGAACCATTTTTATAAATTTTTTTGTATAAAATTATTAAAAATAAAATGCCACAAATAAATTTTTAGCATTTTTTCCAAAGAAAATTTACCACCTGGAAGCTTTAATATCTGTAAAGTTAACAGTGGGAGACAGTTAACAGCATGTTAACTGACTGTGTCCACCATTGTTAACTTTAGAACACGAAATTTTATAAAGATATTCTTCTATTAAGAAGATATATTCCTCATCAACCGCATCGTTTCATAATTTATTCCTCTGGGACATACAAAAAGTAGAAGAAAGCCTCCAAAAGATTATTTAAACCAACCTCAAGTTTCAACTGATTAAAAATGCCTGGTGGGCATTTAAACTTTTGACATTTTTATGATATTTAAATGAATTGGAAGGTGAAATCATTCAAAATAATCTCGATGACACCATTTAACCACATATCTTCAACCACTAAAAATGGCGGATTTTCAAATTTTAAAGATAATAACTTTTAAACTATTTGATTGAATTTTATAAAGATGACGTATGTCACCACAACCGTACTAACTGACCGGTTAGTATTTCCGAACTTACCCTAACAGCAAAAAATATCAATTGAATTATAAGATTATAACTGTTCTACGACCGAGCTAAAAAGTTCAGCTGCTATCGCAAGTGTGGCGTTTACAGTGGGCTCATTTTCTTTCAATAACTGCGCTCCCAATTACTGTTACTACCAGGGTTGCAGAGTCGGATGGCAAATGATCCGACTCCGACTCCATCCAAAAACCTCCGACTCTGCAACCCTGGTTACTACTCCCCGTTCATTAGATACACTGATACATTAACCACTACGGCTACAACTCATCTGTTCATTTAGAATCGTTGAGTCTGTTGAACGCAGCCAATGTCATAAATATAAAGCAGGCAAAATAGATGTTATTGGAAAACTATTTTTTCCAATATTACGTTGCTTTGTTGTTGTTATAACTAAATTTCATTGTGCAAATCTTTGATGGGGGAGAGATTCTCATTACTTTATTTATAAATTTTTGCTTTTAAAGAAAGGTGTTAACAATGTTTTGTTTCAAACGAAATTGTTAGAAAATAAATTCTGTTGATAGATGTTTGAAAGATACCCATTGGTATTTTTACAATAAAGAATAATAAATCTTGAAATCTTTCAAATTAGATATAATTTGTACTATTAGAAAGAAATATTTTAGTATTTTTTTTATAAATGCTTATAGAAATAAAAACAATTTATTACACAAATAACAAAACATACATAATTAATAATACTTTAAACAGAATATATGCAAGGGAAATACCATTGGCAATATGCCATTTTTAAGTGTCCCAAAAGGATATCAGAGAAAACAACATACAAAGATGAAAAGATAGAATACAAGAAAACTGTTATAATTACATTGTAATCAATATACGAGGGTCGTTCAACCCAATCCGGGACTTTTTTCTTTCCAGGTTTAAATGGACGCCTAGGCTGGAGGTTTTGTATGCAGTAGAAACTGGCACCTGTGTCCTGTTACTGGTAGACGGCGCTCATTTCCCGCGCTTCTGGATAGACCGTTATTGAATATGGCGGATAACAGTGTGAACGTCTACGTGGAACAGCGTGTTGTGATGAAGTTTTCAGTGAACGAGGGCATAAAACCTGCTGAAATTTACAGAAGACTTCAGGCTCAGTACGGTGATGAAACACTCAGTCGCAGTAAGACATTTGAATGGTGTAAGCGCTTCAAAGATGGCCGTATCTTTATTACTGACGATCCCGGTCGTGGTGGATCACAGCCCACGGTAGTCATTCCTGAGAACATTCAGCGCATGGAGCAGCTGATCTTGGACAATCGTCGCATAACCTGTTGTGAAATTGCAAGGGTGTGTATTCTGTCGTTAGGAACAGTGAACACAATAATTCATGATCATTTGTTGTTCCGAAAAGTGAATGCACGCTGGGTCCCAAAGCACATTCCATACAATCCAGGAACTCGGCTGGGAGATATTACCACACCCCCCATAGTCCTGACTTAGCGCCAAGTGATTTCCACTTGTTTGGGCCCCTGAAGGAATTCCTTGGAGGAACACATTTCAACACTGATGATGAAGTGAAGAATGATGTCCTACAATGGTTCCGTCGTAATAATAAATCTTTCTATGCCGAAGCATTCCAGGCGTTAGTTAAACGCTGGGATAAGTGTATAACTGTAGCTGGAGGTTATGTGGAAAAATAAATCTACTTTCCACACTTTGAAATTTGTTTTTCTATTTGTTTTTAAAAAAGTCCCGGATTGACTTGAACGACCCTCGTATTATTCATCACATAATAAATATATATATAATTTTTATATATCAATTAAATTCATTTTGTGAATTAAATTTTGGGAAACCTCGCACTAAATTATTTTTCTTCTGTAGCAAAATCGTAATTTATATAAACTAAAAATATTTATTGCAGAATGACACATCTCTAATGCAACCATATACAATTATTAATACTTAACATGGATTTTTTTACTCTACAATACTAAATAAGAAATTTTATTATTTTGCTTCATTTATAAGTTCAAAATAATTTATAACAAAAGTCGAAAATTAAGAAAAATAAATTCGGATTTTTATTTAGAATAAAGTGGAGCAGGAGCACCCAACTAAGGTTTGACAAAGTATAAATTTATCTCAGTGCTACATCTGTTCTCAAACAAATGAAATATTTTTTTCCCCCCCGATCCCGAATGGGGGTTATGTTGTGAAACTTGTCCCCCGAAAAGTAAAGCGCATAAAGAAAGAGCCGAAAGTGAGACGAACGAGTCCGCCGGGTGGTCCGAGTCCGTATGCGGGCCCGCCGCAGGATCACAGTGACGGATGTGGACACCATTGATGCAGTTCCGATTCCGTATGCGAACCCGCAGTGAGCCAACAGTGACGGACCTCGGAACCACCAACGCGAGGTAACCCCGTTAGTCGCCTTTTACGACACGCCAGGTCAGACGGTGGGTATATCCTAACCCCTACCCACAGGGGTTGAAATATGTTTTGTTTTTAAAAATAATATAAATATTGCAAATTTATTTAAAAAATAACAAATAAAAAATATCGTACTTTTGCCCCGTCATAGGGATAAAAGTACAAATCAAGTAAAGTACTTACTTAAAATACGATTTAAAAAAATCCTTTTACGAACATAAACTGCATTGTCATTAATAATCACGAAAGACTCACATAAATAGAAAGAGAATTTTTTATTAAAATTTATTTGTTTTTAAAAATAATATAAATATTGCAAATTTATTTAAAAAATAACAAATAAAAAATTTCCTACTTTTGCCCCGCCATAGGGGTAAAAGTACAAATCGTATTTTACGATTTAAAAAAATCCTTTTACGAACATAAATAAACTGCATTGTCATTAATAATCACGAAAGACTCACATAAATAAAGAAAATTTTTTATTAAAATTTGGCTATTTTTTCAATTTTAATTTTTATTGCTTGTAATACTCTGCATTGCATACTTTTTATTTATTTTCCGTTTATAACTTTTAAAATACTCAAAAAATATAGAATTAACTCTATGATTTAAAACAAATATTTTATAATTCATTCATACTTCGTTCAATTTTTAGTTACGGTGGGATTTGAGTGTGTTGCATATTTTGCCCCATCATTAGTAGCGTAATCTTACTCCATAGTATCATATATTTGATAACTAAATAGTGCTCGTTACTGAGGAGATGGCCATAATGAAAATTAACTATGTTCATACTCTACTCAACGGTTTTTCAAGACAGAAATATAGTTTCTAAATATTTATCACTCAGAGAGTTCGATACTGTTTCTTAAAATAACGATAACGGTCTGGTTGCATAAAGTTAACGATTCGCAACTAACAACTATCGGTAAATATGGCGACCTTTAGAATTACTGAGGAGATGGCCATAATGAAAATTAACTATGTTCATACTCTACTCAACGGTTTTTTCAGACAGAAATATAGTTTCTAAATATTTATCACTCAGAGTTCGATACTGTTTCTTAAAATAACGATAACGATCTGGTTGCATAAAGTTAACGATTCGCAACTAACAACTATCGGTAAATATGGCGACCTTTAGAAAGAGAAGAGACCAAGAGAAGATAACTTGCGGATATTCCGTTGCATAAGTTTTAGCAAATGCTACGTCATAGTAACAACCGAAATAACTCCGCCTTCGAGTCTTCTTACGTGATTTGTCAAACATCCAATGAAAAAGTTTCTTACATTGGCGGAAGTAGATTCTAGTGACTTAGAAATAATGAATGTTGGGAAGAGATGAAAATGACGTCTACTTTGAATTTTCGAAAGCCAAAGCGAATTTTATTAATATTATCTTGTATTTCATTTATGTTTTATTTGTATAGTTTAGTTATAGTTATATTTATGTTTTCATAAAATAAATTCTAATTAAAAATTTGAAATTATCTAACAAGGAGAGGGCCAGACTTTGTCATCACCGATTTTCTTCAAACTTGGTACATTAGTAGAGGATCATAGGCACAATAAAATCTTAAAGTAGTAAAGTGCAACCCTCAAGCATTCACGCAAAAGTTGCATTTAAAATCTTCTTAACCAACTTTTATATCAATAATTTTAATACTATTGATATACTCCGAGATGGCGTAGTGGTTATCGTGGGCTTCTGTAGGTTAGTTAGAACGTGGTTCCAGCCTCGCTAGAATTTTTTTTTCTTTCCGTGTTTTACTGTTTTTTATATTTCTATATTAATATATAAATTATCTAATATTTATTATATTATATACTGAAGTAGTTCAATTGTATCTGAAGAATTCCTTGAAGATTCACTCTCTCTCTATATATTATATATATACATATACAGTATATAATTTATAATTATATAAAATGTACTTGACATTTAGAACATTTAATTAGATTATTAATGAATTTCATAGAAAATATAATAAACTATAAAAAAAGTAAATATAAATAATAAGGATCTATAATTTATCATAACTGAAATACTGAAGTCTATGGTAGCCGATAATTTCTTATATTTCTTCTGGCTACTTAAAAGGATTTGATTGATCTCGAAATGCCCTTTCTCGTATCATAGTTCGAGAATTTTCAAGCTAGTAGTACAAAAGTAGAGTGGCCATTACTATTCGCAAGCTTCTAACGGCAACTTCTGCCATCGATAACTTTACCAAGACCGTGACGTCATCTCCGCTAGCAAAGTTGTCGTTATTTCGGTTATGCAAGGGAAACTAACAAGATGTAGGTGGAGTTAGCAACTAACGGTCCGCAATAGTTTTATGCAACCGGGCAAACAACAACAAATCGCTCAGAAACTTACATCATACTAAATGTGGTATTATTTGGAGCTCACACAAAATATGTATGCAATACATTCACTAGATCACACGATCACATTTCATGCCAGAATTGTCACTTGTCACTAATCACAAAAAAAAATATTCCTACTTAATATTCTTATTCGATCGGGTCTTTTACCCCACTCTACTATATGTTAAATTCTAAATATCGTATGTAGAATTTCAAAAGAAAAATAGTAATTTAGAGATTATTATAATCGCTAATAGATAGTAATGTTCTGATCAATTTTAGTTCATTTAAAGTTTAATTTGTTACGTAAGAAATAAATTATAAAAATTTATTTTATGTTTTTTTTTAATATTTTTGTAATTGTTATTTTCGAAATATATTGTATATACAGCAGTATATGTGTTTAAATTTCCTTTCGTATTTTATATTTCAAATAAAGAATAGAAATCGCAAGAATTTTAAAAATAACCATAATCTGTAATAAGAAAAAAGAAATTACATATAAATTTTTTTATAAAATACTAGTATATTAAAAATTTTTAAAGTTATCATATGTATTTCCAATACAGTGATACCTTCGGATCTCACGAACGTCTCGGTTCACGAACAAATCGGTCTACGAACACCATTTGCACGAACGTCTCGGTTCACGAACAAATCGGTTTACGAACACCATTTGTCACGAACAAATCGGTCTACGAACACCATTTCCGAACAAATGTCTCGGTTCACGAACAAATCGGTCTACGAACACCATTTGCGAACAGATTTTGCTTTGCTTTACGAACGATGCTTCGGTTCACGAACACATACGCACGGACTGCACGGAGCGCACGTGAATATTTATTATTTATGAAATTTATATATATGTAATAAATATTTTTATTTATTTAAACTACTCATTAAATTTAACATAGTGATAGCCACCTTTACTGACCTCTATGCTAATTTAGACCAATGGTTTTCAAAAAATTCTGAAAAATTTGAGAGCTTGTTATATTCATTTGAAATTTTTAGAGATAAAACTAAAAAAATTCTTATTTTGCAAAGTCACGAATTCTAACGAATATCAATAATAATAATTATAAACTAAACCTAACAGTTCTAATGACTTTGCAATCCAGAATTCGGCCTGAGCTCAGGTCTTTTTCTAAACTCTAACTTAAATATAATTAACTTCAAAACAATCTATCAAAAGTTAATGTCTAGCTGGCAAAACAAACAACTGGAAACTTACCGATAAAAGTAGCAAATAAGTGTTAGATCGAAATTAACAAACAATGTTAGAATTAATAATACTCAAAAGCCCTTTAGCAGTCAAAAGATTTTATTTGGTAACGTTTTCAACACACTTGGCGTCTTCTTCAGCTGCTAAACACAACTAACCCTTATACACTAAAACAGGAGCCCTAACAGATACAAAGTGCATTGAAAATGTTACTTAATAAAATCTTTTGAATGCTAAAGGGCTTTTGAGTATTATTATTTTTTGTTTGTGTTTAGTGCAGTCTCATTGAACTTATATATGATGTTAGAAACTTAAATAAATTGAAGAAATTCTCAAAACAAGTTAAATAATAAAAATTATAAATTTATTAGACTCAGAAACACTTACAAAAGCATTAATTAATGCTTTATTTAAACGAAATAAAGCATAATTCAAACAAACAATAAAACTTATTTAATCAACTCAAATATCCAAAAATCAGATTATTCACAAGAAATAAATCTTAAATACCACTAAAAATCTACTACCTCCACTACTGATACAAACTTCAAGCAAATTGTAGACCTTTACAAGGATTCCAATCAATGGCATAGCTGAAAACTGAGAGGCCCCTGCAAAAATGTTATGGGGCCCCCTCTTTTTAATTTATCGATATAATTTATTTCAAATGCTGTCTAAACTCTGTAATATAGGGCGTCGATGTATATTTCTAATAAATGTCGGCATAAAAATGATTTGCTTAAACGTAAACGATCAAATTCTGGGTGTCAACGTTTACTTCTAAGGATGTCAACATAAAAAAAGAATAATGCAAACTAATTTATTAATAAGATTAAAACGTGAAACTTTATACAGGTGAAAATAATTTTATTATATATACAAATTGTAAAACTTTTAAACAGAAATACATTAATTTAAATAAAAGTAATTTTATTTGGATAAATTAAACAACAATTAAATACATCAGAATATATTTAAGTTTACACGCTGTTACGAAATCGTTCCGAACATTTGGCATTTTTATTTGCAAATTCTTCTATGAGTTGATTGATATTAAGTTCTTTAGCTCTGTCACATTCTATAGATAACATAGCTAAACATACTAATCGCCCTGCATTAAAATCGCAGGACAATTAGCAGTTAAACCTATTTTTTTTGTCAACAGATGATGCCACACTCCATTCAAGTAGAATACTACGTGGCGGGGTGAAACAAGCCCTTCTACAGGCTCCCACCCTTGCGGAGGGGTCAGCCGGATTGTGGAAAACGGGGATCGACGGGCTGGGCCCAGACCCAATGATAAAAATTTTCAAGGGGTGGGATTCAAGACTCGAACCCGGGTCCTCCAGAGTGGAAAGCCGAAGCGTTTCCATGCGGCCAATCTGACCGACAGTTAAACCTATTTAGCACAAATAGGTTTTAACTGTTCTGCGTTAAAATCGAGGTTATTGGGGATTGATTGTTTGGATTTTAGAGGTTTTTTCTTCAGGGTGAGTTGGGGCCCCACGTCGTGGGGTCCGCTTACCGTCAGCTACGCCACTGATTCCAATTTCACTTAACAACCTTATGTTGATACAACAACACACTGAGTCATTGGTTGCGTTAGCTTTTATATTGAGTGACGTACAGTCCCTGTTGCTTCATTTACATAAATATACATAACAAGTTTAAATTTATTAGCTTATAAAAGTATTCATTCATGTCATCCTCTTTACAATTTAATTATATACTGAACAAAACATTGATGTCATCCTCTTTACAATTCATTTATATATCGAACAAAACATCGATACGGGATCATTCTTTTCTCATATTGGATCAGTGGTAAAACTTATTTAAATTAAATGATGACATCATTACCCAAGAAAATTCGTCTGGAAGACGGATGTCCGTCTGTAACATGTGATTGCGAAATATTGAGATGGAGAATGTGGAAGTCAACTCAAACTAAAATATAATACATGTTACATTTATTTATCATTATTTTCAATAATGATAAATAATAAATCTTGAAAATAATGATAAATAATAACAGCATAACAAAATAATAACAGAATATGTCAGAGTTAACTTCCTCACAATTTTATAATTTCCAATCTATCAGATCAAGGTGATTCATTGAATTCTATACTTTTGATGATGAGAAAATCATTAAAGAACCTCTTTAAAGATTCACAACTCTGCTATCATCTACAACAATGGGTCTTAAACTGTGGTCTGTGGACCCCCTGAGGGTCTGTGTAGACATTACTGGGGACCCTTGAAATTATAAAAAATGGTTGCAAACAGTTCAAGAAGACGATGAAAACGCAAGCAGCTCGGAGCAATAAAAAAATATATTTTTAAGGCAATAAATAAAACATGAACCTATTATTATTATGTTCTCTGATTTTTATGTATTTTTTATTTTTATATCATATTGCTTAAGAATTATTTAATATTTACATTATTATTTGTATTTTTGTCAGAAGTTGACTTTTTTCATTTTCTATATTTTATATAACTAATAAACATTGTATGAAAAAATTTTTTAATGTCCGGTTTCAATCACTGACTACGTGGCAACACTGTGCTCTTATCCCCTCCATGTTACTCCTGTGTGCTGTTTGCACTACACACATCTTTTTGTTGTGCCTTCAGTTGTGATTGTTTACTGCTTCCAGGTACAGTCAGTTCCATAAAGTTTTGTACCTAAGCGGAAGGTGTTCGGCTTCCTTCCAATAGTTCAAAGCAATGTGATTCATCAGTTCAGGCAAATCATTCGAACTCTCCGAGTATCGGATGATTCCATTAACTGTTGTCGTAGCAATGGGGGTGGGTAATTTTAATTGCACGTGTTAATTTTTTTTGTCAGCAAGATGACTTTGGATGTTCTGTAGAGAATTTTTGTTTTATTAATAATGAACTAATCTATTTTGTTATTAATGAAACAAAAATAGTACATATTATCACTAATATTACATGCGCAATCAAGAGATAAGTTGACTCGCTATTGAATAAAACCTTATTATATATAAGTGTTTATATAATATATTATATAATGTTATTATTATATTATATATAATGTTTGGTTCTTAAGTTATTAATAAGAATTAATAACTTAAAAACCAACATTCCACAACTTTGAAATTTTGCATATGATTTTATATCATCATTGAAAATGTTTGAAAAGCATTTTAGAATACTTTTTTCCCTCTTCCCACTAATATCCTCATCACTTGGAAATGCAGGCAATCCTTAACTTATCCCCCTATAACTATTTTTAGTATTATCTCATTGTAACACACACTAGTACTGCATAATGTATATTCTGACATAAGTATGCTTTGACTTATTTAGAGTTTCTTGGAATAGTCCATCTATGTAACTTGGGATGCTTGTATTTTAAAATGTTTTGAGTTTTTTTTAATTATCATAAATTATCACTTCAACAATATGTTTATAAATTTTGATAGAATATATCTTGCAATTCTCCATAAGTTTGATTTAAAATAAAATTCACCAATTGATCCTAGTTATTTTTGATTATAAGTTGTTAGCATCAAAAATGTTGCAGTGTGATGTACAGATTTTAGCTAGTAACTTATAAAAATATAGATTTTTAACTTTCTCTTTTTAAACAAAGAGAGATATTTGTATTTTGAATAAAAACTAGAAACTTATCTCAACTTTAATATATACTTTAATAAACGCTGATTACTAACTTTAAAATAAAAGCTGTTTACTTTTACTACTAAGAATGTTTTCACTTTATTGATATAAATGTTTCAATAATAATGACAATATTTAATAGCGCGAGAAATTCGTGGAACCAATTATTCGCGCTAATCGAGGCCTACCTGTATTACATAGACAATGGCATATTATTTTAGATTGATAGATTTCATATATCTTATTTCTGTAATTACATGCAGTATATGTCATGTGATCATGTTTAACTTGTTTTAAAAACACTATTTTAGTACTCATAAAATTTGCAGTAAACTAAGACAGGTAGTCCTCAACTCACAATCATACATACAACAATGATGTAATTAGTCAATGCAATTAAATAGTTTTGAGTTCTGATCCAATATTGTGATATATGGAAAGCAACATTTTGTGTGTCTGGTTCTTTTAGTTTTGTGATCTTTATACTTTAACTTAATAGTGTCCTACTAAATCAGTGGTTCTCAACTGCTGTGCCACGGCACACTAGTGTGATGTCAAACCTTTGACGTGTGCCGCGAAAAATTAAGAATGAATTGTATGTATGTAATTGTATGAATCATGTATATTACTAATGAAATGTGGTTGGCTGGATATCCTTTTTTGCAGTCCAACAATTGTGTTAGAAAAATCTAACCCTTGAATTTCTGCGACAGTCAAAATTTTTTATCGTTATTCATAATGTAAAATTAAGGAATTAAAATTATAGTTTCTCCAAGAAGACAAAATCTGCAGATGGCACTATAACTTAATGATCCCTTGTACGAGTAGCTCTGTAATCTTTATATGATAATTATCATCAGAGGAAAAAGCACTAGCTAAATCCTCCATATCAAGCAGAGTAGTAGTAACAGTAGTAGTAGTAGTAGTAGTAGTAGTAGATACTAATAGTAATAGTAATAGTAATAGTAATAGTAATAGTAGTAGTAATAGTAGTAGTAATAGTAGTAACAGTAGTAGTAGTAGTAGTAGTAGTAGTAGTAGTAGTAACAGTAGTAGTAGTAGTAGTAGTAGTAGTAGTAGTAGTAGTAGTAGTAGTATCTCAGTAATCTGAATGTAAAAATAAGAATAAATGCAATAATCTGTTAATAAAAATTCGTTGTTAAATGTAAATTATTATTTAATATATTTAGGTGCGCCTCCAAATTTTAAAATATTAAAATGTGTTCAACAGAAAAAAGGTTGAGAACCACTGTACTAAATGTTAACAGTGAGAAATTCATAAATTTTGAGCATTTATGACTTATAAACATTCCAATTTACAATGGAGTTGAATCCCATCATAAAATCAAGGACAATCTGTAAATCTTAGATAAACAAAATACAGCAATCTCTCTAATACAATACACATGGAACCGGGGCATGTCAGATTTCAGGGATTTTTTAGATTATTGGATGTTCAACAAAAAAAAAGAAAAAAAAAATGGAATTACACAAACAAATATTGCTCAGTTTATTCATAAAACAGCTTACAAAAGCTAATTACACAGTACACAATATTGTTTAAAGTACACACAAAGAAAAACAATATTTATTGTATGAGTTAGTTATTAGTACATATTAAACAGAAAAATATTTAATTTACAGCAATTTAAAAATTTGTTTTTATTTTGTAACTGATATGCTAGATATAGGGGTTGTTTTATTTATATAAATGATTTGAGAAAATTCTAAAATACAGATATTTCAAAAAATAAATTTGATTTTAATGCAAGATACAATTTTTTTTCATCAGATAATTTTTATTATTATTTCATCTCTGATGTTTAAATATATTTATGAATCACTCAGAGAAAAACTTCCATCTGAACTCTAATTTCAGACATGATTTATATATAGAATAAGAGAGTTATTAAAAAAAAAAAACAAGATACTTTTTGAAATAGAATATGATTAAAAAACAGATGTCTATGATTTAAAATTCAAAAAGTTCACACCTTCATATGTCGAGTTTAAGATTATATATGTCAAGTTTAAGATTGTTACTGCTTATACAGAAACAATCTTAAACTTTATTAATAAATATTTAGGCTAAGATATTACCGTATGTACTCGTGTATAAGCTGAGGTTTTTTCTCAAAAAAAAAATTTCCCGAAGTGGGGGGTCGGCTTATACACGGATCAGCTTATATTCAAGTATATACGGTATTTAAAACTTAAAAAAAATTTTGTATAATGTAATATCTATAACAAAACAGATATTGATAAAATCAGCTTAATATCATATTAATTCTTAGCAATAACACACACAGTTTGTATGTTAGTAATATGTTATAAACTTATATTAAATTAGCCATGCATTATAATAAAGACTAGCACAGTGATTCTCACAAGAACTATTTTTGTGGTGAGTGGAAATAAGGAAAGCATAATTCTTTGGACACTTGAAAAGAAAAAATTACTACTAGAGGGCAAAATTGATGGAAAAATATTCCAAAAGACTACCGAGAAGAACTTTATTTAATAATAGCACAGTGGAGTGATAGATCTTACACTAAGTGTTTAAGGCTGGCTACAGAGAGACTGAAGTGGAGGCAACAGTCATGATCTCCAAGACAGAAGTGGCATATAGAAGAGCAACATCTTACTTGCTCTTCAGTCTGGAGATAAGGCAATTTGCTTAACCAACAAAAACTGAGGTTCAGCACTAGTTATGCATATATAATACATTTATAAATGGATTAGCTATCATATTGGAAATAAAGTTTTTACTCTTGCTTACTACTAATAATTTTGAAAATAGCTATAAAAAATTGAGGATTAACATTGAAAAAGATGATTAAATAGAAATCACAAGCCATCCTAATGAAAGTGTCAAAGTTGAAAAATTTGACTATATAATAAAAGCAGCTAAATTTAATTCTATTAGGCAAAATGGTAGACTACTTGCTGGTGGAAAATGTGTCGCGACGCATGCGGCAGAGCAGCATGCATTGCAACACGTCCTATGCAGCAGTCTATACAGCATGCTTTTTTTAATAAATATGCATCAACTAGCATGAATCTTTAAACCAAGGATTCATGTTAATCAGTCTCTACATCATGTTCTGGGGTAAATGTACATACATTAAAAAATCTGCTATATAGGCAATGCCACACATCAATATGTGATGCAAAACATTACCACCAGCAAATAATCTACCATTTAGCCAGTCTATTATATTATTCTTTAAATATTTTTAATCAAAGGTTATTATTATTTAAAAAAGTCTTTTTAGATCAAATTTAAAAATAAACTAAATTTTTAAAATAATAAAACTGCTAAAGTATATTGTGCCATATATTGACAAAATACCATTTTTTAATTTTTAATTTTTTTGGAGCTATTAAAATAAAAGTTTAGAATTTTGGATTGTTTCTTTTTGGATGCAACAAATGCTGTCCCCTTGCCAAATCTGAAGTTTAGACATTCATAGATTATAACTGGAAATTTCTATTACTCATGTTATCAAGTATATCATCGCTTTGGACATGAAAATCCTAACTCACAAAATTTCTAAATTTGAGTTATAACCATCGATAGAGTATAAAAAGTCTAAATTTTACATTGGCTAAACATCCTATACGATTACTTGTACAAGTAATGGCTTAGGATGTTTAGCCAATATAAAATTTAGACACTTCTTACACTCAATCAATGGTTATAACTCAAATTTTGAAATTTTATGAGTTAAAACTCTTCACGTCCAAAGTGGCAATATATTAGATAATTGTATTTTCCATTATTTGTTTTTATGGTAAACAACTACTGTATCAATAAATAACTGATTTTAAATCATTATAAATAATTACCTGAAGAATAATGGCAGGCAGCCTTGGAAAACTTGCCAATTTGTTCTGTAGAAACTATTAAATGCTTTGATAGTTTAAAAATAATATATATAAGGGACAAATCTTTAATGCATTTCAGAATATAAATTTCATATTTGATATTTAATATATATAATTGTGTTGGTGGCCACATTTAAATTTCATGGCATATACAGCCACCATGGCCACACTTCAGAACCATTCATAAATATGTTGCAATATTTTGCAACATATTTAGGTTTTTGATATTTATTTAGAATTAGATTTTAAATGAAATGTTAAAAATTTGTAATTAAATTTAGCTTAAAAATTTACTTTCTCCTTATGAACTTTAATTTAAAAAAAAATATAGAGAAGTTTATAAAAGAATGCCAAAGTTTTTAAAAAATCTTTGCTTAGAAAAACTACATATGTTTTGCTTGAACCATATGTCGTATGAAACAAAATGTGCAAGTTTTTGTAATAAAAGTTCTAAAAGTCTTCTCCATAAAGGGACACACTAATCATTTTTTACGTCATCTTAACAGGAGAAAGTATAGTGCTGCATTTGGTTCAGTGACAAAAATTATCACAAATGTGCACTAATGCTACTAGACTTAATTCAGCAAGGATTTCCCAGACGAGAAGAGCATTAGGCTGGTTGTATAAGCAACTCACAAAAAAAAGTGAGTCAGAATGTCCAGCCATCATCAATTCAGATACTGAATGCATTGTCAGCTTTTCTGTGGAGTCTTCACTAGTCAATCCTTTATACCAGCAGGGAATCTGCTGGTATAATGGGTTTCCTGCAAAAATTTCCAAAACTTACCTTACTTACCTACAAAACTTTCCAAATTGTGGTATATGACAAGTTCATTGCCATACACCACAATTTGGTAAGTTTTGCAGAAGACAGAAATTTAAGTCATTGTTAGCTATTGTCACTGATGCAAACAATAACTGAAATGGACAAAGCTAACAATCTTGCCTCTTGTGAAAATTTTCGACAATGTACAGAAAATGATGAAACTTTGATAAGTTCATCTTTAACTTATTGACTGATAAGTTGTAGTCACTCGATCTATTCCTGAATGGCAAATAGATTTATGCTAAGCTTAACAGATGTTTGAATAAATTGCTTTATTTCAATTTTTATGCATTATTATTGACTTTTGCATATTATTGTTCAATATATACATATTTATCACATCTAATTTTTCTTATTTTAATTATTTATGCTACACTTAATAGAAATATGTTCTCTCTAAAAAAAATATCCACAAAATAACTTTAATCAGTTTTATTAGTCTATTCCACAGCAAATATTTATGCATAATGAAAAATAATTTTTATATGTATATTTATTAAAAAGTTCATTTTTAATAGACCATATTGATTCAATAATAAATACAAAAAAAATTAAACAAAATCAGAAAAAATTTTTTATTTGTTTAAATTCAAAAATAAGAAGTTTTAACAGCAAAGGTTAAGGCAGTAATCAGACTGGAGTAAACTATAAACAAGGAAAAAAATAACAAAGAAAGAAAAATATTCTAACTTCAAGGAACTATAGCTATGTTGCAGTAAAAGTCATGTACTCTGCTACTTTGAACTAAAGTTTGAAGTGGAAGCATGCGAGTTAATGATGAAGCATCATTCCATTTCACTGAACAAGTGAACATGCATAATGCACAAACCTGGGACTTTACAAAACCCCACAAATTAGTTGAGCTACAGCATGACATGCCAAAAGTGATTACTTTTTTGTGCACTGTCTAAGATCAAGATCTATGAGCCATTTTGCTTATCAAGCAGACCATCACGAGCAATATGTATCTGGATTTGGCCTCAACTCAAACAGGACTTTGGGAAAGAGCAGTTCCTCTTCCAGCAAAACAGCACTCATTTTCTTCTTGATTAGAAACTGTTGGGATAATACACTGAAAGAGAGCTGCCCCTATCCCATAGCCTACAAGGTTGCTGATCTTATTCTCTTGCATTTTTTCCTATGGGTATTTGTAAAGATTGGCATGAGAAGAATGTGTATACACAAATGCTAAGATGAATTAAAGGAATGCATAACAGCAACCACAGTAGCATGTAATCAATGCAATGATTACATACATAAACCTGTAATTAAATTCTTTCTGTGACATGTTTTGAGTTATGAAGAGCACCCATATTGAGCATTTTTAAAGAACATCCAGAGTTTGTGTCAGAGCCAGCAAACTATGTCATTACTTGGATTAAAAATAAAGTTATCACATATTGAAACTATGCATTCTTTTATAAAATACCCTCTATAATACCAAGCAGAATTTTCTGTATTTAATTCTGAAACTGAATACAGCTATGCTGTAAAAATATGATCGGTTAACGAACAATTCGGATAACGAACATTTTCTTAGAACGGATTATGTTCGTTATCCGATCACCCACTGTATATGGTTTTGTGCAATAAAAATATGTACTTACAAGTTTTAACCATTATTAACATTTAACAAGGCACAAGAAATATAATTTAAATATTAGAATCATGCTAAATAATTTTTATAAAAAAACAATTGATTATGCTTCTAAAAGAAATTGGTTCTAAATTCAATATATTTTGGCTAAATATAATAATATAAAATTGTGAATAGTAAATTTAATAATTATGATGCATTAAAAAATGCTTTTCTACAAGAAACTCTTACTTATCTTCTAAATGAAATTATAAATATAGGTGATTAATTTAAATTATATAGAGAGATTTATTCAAAACTTTATTTATTGAATATTACTAAAATAATACATGAATGTAGGCACAAATAAAATGATACCACAACAATTATTCAATTTATTATAACTTGTTAATTAAATATAAATAATTTTTGATTTTGTTATTTTAAAGAATTTTTTTATGAATGTTAATGTTATGAATTAATATTTTTATGAAAAATGTTAATAAAGAAAACTTTTATCTTAATTTTTATTATAACTACTTTTCCAAAACATTGTTTATTTATTACTGGTATTACCGGTAAATACCGATAATAGGGATTTTTTTTGGTATTACCAGTAATGGCGAAAATCTGTAATATTTCAATCACTAAATATGATAAATATTGATCAACTAGTTTTTGAGAAAACAAAAAATATACAGATTGCCTATTTTTTCTATCAGAGAATAACATACTAAAAACAATCTACAGCAAATGTCCCCTCACACTTTCTGGAGTTGAAGTTCTTTATGAAATCCTTTACACTTCATCGATCCCCAATCATTTAATAAAAATAACAATAATGTTTTCTAAGGAGAGTATCAGAATTTAATTGTAATGAAGAGCTTGTGTTTCTTAATTTATATCAAAAAATTTAGGAAACATTAACATAGAAAATGAATCTCTAAATAGGGATCTAATTTGATATACTGTATATATTATTTAAAACTAAAATATATCAAAATATTATATTTTAAATATTTAACTTGTTTTAATTTTAAAATTTATTTGTGAAACTTTTTTTGTTTATTTTTTCATCTTTTCTAAATTATGTTTTTGTAAATTTAATATGTACTTTTCTGAATTCCTCTATAAAAATATGTATTAAAAATAAATCATAGTCCTAGTATAACAATATAATAGAAAATAAAAGCATTGGCAAAATTCTGGGAACTATAATAAATCAATAAATAAATTAAAAAATTATAAAACAATAATTTTTGGTTCTATCAAAAATGACCAGATTTTTGCAATAGTAGCTATAGATATATTATATTTTAACAGTAATCTATCACTCTTAAGTTGTCAATATCATCAGTGGGTTGATATTGACCACTTAGGAGAACCCCCTGATCTACAGTATTAGCAATATTTTTGACTTTTTAAAAAAGTTATTACAGTTAAAAATATCATAATAATGAAATTATTTTTAACCATAGCTTTGATAAAAAAAAAAGAATGATAGTAAAATCTTGATTGAGATGAATAGAACTAAGTTTGCTTTGAATCATTGAAAAACTTCTGATTATCAAAAATACAAAATTTGAAACAAATGATATATATATAATAATAGAATATTGTACATAGAATATTCTTTTTTATGTAGCATGCAAAAATCTTTAAGGCTTGCTTGCTTTCTTTTGAAATTAATGTTACTTTTTGCTGCAAAAATCATCCCATTATTAAATTTACCTGTTCTCTGTTTATCTTCTAAATTCATTTTATTAATATCAGCTCTATACATAGTAATAATCATTTAATATACCAGTATTTTTGTATAACACATTTCTATGGACTTGATAACATTTTCATGAAATTATCTTCCTCTATCTCATTATATTTAATTATTTATACAAGCATTTAACATTTCAGTTATTATTCTAAAGTTCATCAGTGTTTCAAAGTTTTTTGTTTATTCTTATTTATAATTCATATGGCATAAAAAGGAGATACTGATACTCATCATACTTTTTTCAAGAAAAATAAGTAAAAAAAAAAAAATGTGATTTTACAAGAACACAAAAACAGATTATACAGATATTTAACGCTTCATATCAGCAAATAAATATTAAATTCAGATTATCAACATAGTTATTATTCAGGAAAATTGATTAATTCAAAATAATTATTACTTTTATTTTGCATTATTGTAGCATCATGCAGTTTTGACTTGTGTCACTTTTCTTGAGAAACAGTGGCAGCTCGTAGAATGATTTTTGTGGGAGGGCTGAAAAAAATTATAATAAAATACGTAGTGCGTATAATAAAATATGTAACTAAAATACGTAGTGCGGACTGAAATGTTTGCCACCCACGATATACATATCACAAAAACGTATATCATGGGTTACCCCATCTGGACTATGTGGTGTGACTCGGTCTGCACTGACTGCAGCCCTGATGAGTATGCAATCACACTGACTCATACAATACACACATACAGAGTGCCTATTGAGATACCTAGTCCTACAATTCAAAAATAAATATACTACAACGGAAAAAAATGTTTGTAAAATAATTGTATAGTAATGTAATAGCTATAATAATTTAAAAATGTTTTCAGTTTGGTGGGAGGGCTGCAGCCCTCCCACCAAAATGGGTGAGCTGCCACAGTTGAGAAGGTATAATGCATATTTTTGCTAGTAATGCAGTTATAAATAGAAGACCATAAATTATATGTGATGATAATTAGAGTTTTAAAATTAAGTAAATTAAAAAAAGGCAAATAATTGATAATGCAGGACATTATAAAACAGATTTAATTTGAAAATAGAGTAATTTAAATGCAACTGATTTTAGCATATAAATTAAATTTATAATAAATATGTTTATATTAAAATTAGATTTTTATTAAAAATGCTCTATTTAAAATTATTTAAATATCAAATAAAATAAATAAATATTGCTAAGAAAAATTGAAATGTAAAATTTATTTTTTAACTTGTTTTCCATTTAAAATTATTTAAATGCTTGATGATATCATTTGTAAAATTATCTAATTAAATAAGATCTCTTTGAATTACTTTTAAATCAAATTTTAATCAGTTCTTTTATTTATTTGCATTTATTTAATTTTCCATTATGATTATCACTTAATATTTTGTATTTTTTTTTTTAATAATGAATTGTTTCATTATGATATAATAATTAAAACATTAATACAAAGTCTTGTATAATAACTTTCTCATTGATCTTAATTACTTTTTTAATTAGGATTAAAGCCTATGATTTCAAAAATTAAAATACTAAACAAATTGAAATAATATAAATGTTTAATTTCATTTTAATTTTGTGCTGCAAATTGTAAAACTATCTTTATGAATTTTTTTAATAATTTTATTAAATTGATTGATCATATTTATATTTGTGGAATATTGGTTTAAAATTTCATTTCAAATAAATAATTGCATGCATTAATTAAATAAATAAAAATAAATTATAAATAGACCTTGACCTGGTAGATATATATAATATGGTATTTATAAGACTATCAATGTGCATGATTGATGAAATATGTCAAATTAAAAATAAACCATATATTCTAAAACTAGTTATTAAATTTATAAAGAGAAAATATAAGTAGAAAAATATTTATATATTTCTAAAAGTATAATGAAATTAATAATAAGATATTAAAATGTTGAATATTTAAAAATTTATTATTTTATATATTTTTTTTAACTGAGAGTTGAAGTTTATTTATAAAAGTAGTTCATTAATATAAAAAATACAATTCTGTTCAGATTATCATCATGCTCACCTTGGAAAATAATAAATATTTTTGATTTAAAGCTCTGTTTTCTGTTGTTATCATTTATTTTGAATATTAGTTTGTTGAATGAGGAAATTATTTTCTTTTAAAAAATATGCACTTACCCAGACTTTTTCTGTTTTGCAGAAAAATAAGGTATGTAAATCCAAATATGCATTAATTAAATAAATAAAAATAAATTCTGTATTGATATAGAAAATTATTATTAATAAGTATAATAGTTTTTTCCTTTTTCTTTTTTTTTGCATATATTATACTAATGAAATATTAGCATAGAATAATACATATATACTACTAATACAGAATTTACATGAATATGCATATAAACAAAACAACAATAGTTTCTCAGAACTTCTATAGTTCAGTACTATTTAAATTTGATTCAATAAATTTTTTTCTTAATTTTTATACTTTAAATAAATTTTAAAATATCTACTAATATTTTGTTAACATTTACGTCATATTTTTAGTGCTCCTATATTGACTATTGTAGATTTTTTTTTGTTTTGTATTTGTTTTTTAGATTATACATAGGGGAGACCAAAAAGTTCTTACCCTCATCATGATGCAGATGTGTTAAAGATCTGAAATTTGGTCCTCCAACTCTTCCTTCTCTACATATTCACATCCTAGGGCCACAATGTTTCACACTTGTGGAACATGGGGCCCTATTAAATTTTATTTAATAGGGCCACATGTTATTTAATTCCATCTGTAATGTGTAGAAGTCAGCCAATTTGGAGGCAAAACAGCTTTTCACAGTAATGACCTCATCATTGAAGAAATTTCTTTTCTGTAAATATTTTTTCATATTTTGAAGCAGGAAGAAGTCTGAAGATGCAAAATTGAAAGAATATGGGTAATGGGATAAGATTTCATAACTATATTTGTGCAGAAAAGTGACTATTTCTGAAAACTTAGTTTGTAGGCTAATGCGACCACATTTGAATTCCCATTTCCATCAGTTCAGTCTCATATGATGGATATTTCTCACCAAATACAATTGACAACTCTTTGTGGATTGTTTATGCAGTTTTCCCTTGAAGATGAAGGGACCATATCATGTCTTAACATTCAGTTTTATTCAGCATGACACCTTCTGCTATTATGTTTCTAATTCCAATTAAACAGGTCCTGTCAAAACAAAAAAAAAAGCATTCATTAAAAATTAATAACGAACAAGCCAAACTTCCCCTGGCGGATAAAGTTTTAAGTTATATTTTTAGATTAATAATTATTTTTTGAATTACAGCTACGGTGCCACCATCTATTGAATTAATGATTAAATAATTTTATAATTACGTACTAGGGTGGCGCCATCTAGTGACTAATGATTAAACTATAATTTTATAAATTTATTTTCCCGAAATAAAATTTTCGCACCGCACCGGAATCGAACCGGGATCTCTGGGTCAACGCCCCAGCGCCTTAACCAGTTGTTTATTATTGAGTAAAAGCATTCATATTGGTAAGACAGTGACTTACCATTGTTTACACTTACAGTTTATAGTACAGATACATGATGAGAGTAAAAACTTTCTGGTCTCCTCTTGTATGTATAGCCAATGTATTTTTCTTCTCAGTTGAAGTCTAGATTGATAATCTGCCTTTCTTTGTAAATGCCTATAATTTTTGTTTGCTCTTAAGTGTCTTTATTGTTTGTAAATATTGAAGAATGATATTACAAGTTTAAATACTGTTCTAAATCCAATTCCTTGTTTTTTATAGGCTTTGTAAAAACAATTGATAATTAATTCACAATTCTTTTAGATACAGATCTATTAAGTTGAATCCTGTCTGAGTTCAAGTTTTTATCACTAAAGACAAATTCTGGAAATGTTAAGGAATCTGTTTTAGTTCTTGAAAAATATTTGCTTAAACTTTTTTATTCAATCAAAATGCAATATTTATTAAGCACAATGTTTTGAAAGAATTCTATATCATTTCAGATATTGAAAATAATTTTGCTTAATATAAAAATAATTAAAATTTTTCAATTAATTTTGTTGATTTTCAAGGATTAAATTTTTAAATGTTAATCTTAAAAATAATACAATTATTTTTTAAAAAATAATTTAATTTTTTAAACATTTTTTATATTTATTAATTTTCAGGAATCATACTACTACATCAAGTCCAGAACAAAGTCCAAAATTTGGAAATAAATTAGAAGAAATGAAATTAACCTCTCAAATATCTTATCTATCTACTCAATCCATTCCTCATAGCCCTCATTCTCATAGTCCGACTCCTTCACCTATTAGTAGTATTCCTAATTCAAGAGAGGCATCTGTAGAAAAATCTTTAGATACAGGAAGTATAGTTACAAATTCAGTAAATCATGAAAACACCAGCATTGGAGACAACATAAGTCATTCATCGGAATCATGTAAATCTATTGAGTTTGGATCACTTCCGAAATCTCCAGATTCTTTATCTAAACAAGATTTATTAAAATGCCGAAAGAAAGAAAAGAGGAAAACTGCATGGTATAATGTAAGTGACATTTTTTATATAATTTAATATATATTTTTTATCAGTAAAATAGTAAATTACAAAATGAAAAATTCTTTTTTTGTAAAATGCAAAATTTTGTTGATCTGTAATTCCTATTATTAAAATTAAAGATGATTTACAAGTATAGGTATATGTTTCCCTTAATTGAAATATTAAAAACTGTTTATCTTCATAAATTAAGTGAAAATTTATAAATCAAAATCCCATTTCTCATTAATTCTAATATGAAAATTTCCAATTGTTTTGGGTTCCAGAAATTTATTGCCATTTTAATTATTGCTATTAAAGCAGGGATGGCAAAAGATGGTGTGCAGGCCTGATTTGGCCTGTGATGGCATCTTATACAGCCTGCCACATAAACTAGAATATGTTACAGTTTCAAGGCCCACATTTGTAAAATTCTGTTTGAAAAAAAAAAATAATGAATACTATAATGTAAAATAATGGATACTCTTGCTCATGGGTGGATTTAGGCATGGTCTTTACAGGCTGTAGCCCAGGGCCCTGTTCAATCAAAGGGTCCCCTTTGCGGTCAAATAAGTAAAAATAAAAAACAATTTAAATTAAAAATTTAAGAAAAAATAAATTATACAAAATTTTTTTGGGCAGGATTTGAGATTACCTGCTGCGAATTTACACAATCTATCAGTAGCGCGACATACCAAAGTCAAATCATTGCACCTTGTAGCTGTCCAATGTGTCGCCACGTAATTGTATCTGAATGGTGTATGTAAGTGCAGCGCCACGAAAATTTGCGGCAGGTAATCTCGAATCTTGCCATGGCAGTGCAGAAGTCAGAAAGAGGAGGTAGTGCTGGCCCATCTCAGAATTAGACATTGTAGGATGACCCATTTGCATCTCCTGAAAGGGGACTCCCCACCAGTGTATCCATGATGCGATGAATCTTTAACTGTCTCTCACCTCTTTGCCTGTGGATATCTTAAGGGACACCATCTGGGCTGCTTCAATCACCCCGAAGTAACACTGTTAGAAATACTATCGGATGCATCTGAGGTATCTGCAGTTATCTCATATCTAAAGCATATTGGCATTTATCGATGTATATAACTTCAGTGTAAGACTACTGTACTTTAGTGACGTTTGGACTTCCACCTCTTCTTTTGACTCCTGTCCTGCTATCTCCTACCAACACAGAAATACATAACCCAGTGTTTGGTGCAGCATGGCCCAGGTGGCCCTTGCGCCAGTAATCCCTACTAAACAAACAAACAACAAGCCATGGCAGTGCAATTCTAGTTCCTCTAAAGCGTGTTAATTTAACATAGCTCTCATTGTTAGGTTAATTTGGATTAATTTAGTAGGTCCCCAAACAATGTTAGCCCAGGGCCCTCAAAGTTAACAGTCTGCCTCTGCTCTTGATAGTGTACACGTACACTACTGAGTTACTCCAAATTTTGATGATATAATTAACCATGAGCATAATAAATTTCACCATTCACATTAAGTTGTAAATTTGTTTTTACAAAATTAGTTACTTAAAATCTCATATTAAGTTGTAAATTTGTTTTTACAAAAATAATTATGTAGGTAGCTAACATTTTGTAACATTCTGATGTAATAGGTTGTTAGCAATCAATCAGTTTGATAAAGTATTTGTTTTTAAAGAAAATTATCTGAATTTATTCATAGGACGAATTATTTTCTAATGTTTCTAATGAAAAAAGTAATTTCTAAGGATTCTTTTTAACTCTTTGTTTGCAGAATTGTATTTAGAATTAGAAGAATTTTCCAAATTAAGAAAAACTAAAATATTTTATTTTGATTAGTAATATATATTTAAATTAGAACTTATTAGAATAAGATGCTTATTAGAACTGTATTATGTTAAAAAAAAGTTCCTTTTAAAGTTTTTATATTAAAAATTTTGAAAATGCATATAAACAAAAACTAAGAAAATAATACAACAAAAGTATATTTTAAAAATAATAATGATACCCGAATATATTTTTTGTGTAAGTATCACAAAAGTGGCTACACTTGATAGCGAGATTGACAAGAATGTGTGCAGATAAATTGGTGCAACCACTATTCTTGTCCTGTGTGATGGTGAGAGGAATATGTTTGTGCAAAAATAAATCTTGGTTGAACTTGAGTAGTCATTTTAGGTCAAAATAGTTTTATTAATTATTAATAGATTAGCTAATGCTATCATCATAATTTCATTACATAATTACATAATGGTGCCATAAGGTTAAATTCGGCTTTAGGTACATTTCAATTTTTATACGGCTCGCTTCATCCTAAAGATTGTTAATCTGGCATTCAGCAGAAAATAATTGCACACCCCTGTATTAAAGCATTTCAAAACTGTTTAAAAAATACAATAATATATACTATTAATATAATAATTTGATAGTTATTACCTATTTAGTCTGTTTCTTGCCATTCAGTTTTGAATTTTTAAATATTTTTAGCATTTTCAAATTTATATTTAATATGATGATAAGCATATCAGTCATTCTGTCATTATGGCTTTATTTATTATTTAATAATTATAATATTTTCATCAAATATCCTCTTGAATTTATGCAATTCTCAAAAGTTTCATTCTGATAAATTATTTGCAAAAATAAATTTAATTTTCTGGAAATCATAATTTAAAAAAAATTGTTAAAATATCAATACTATCTGTTAAAAACATATTTATTATTGATTTTATTAAAATGATTTTAATAAAAAATAAATATATAGTACACACAAAAATATAAATAAAATATTATATGAAAAATATAAATTTGAGATTATTATATAAAAAATATATAATAATTGATTTAAACAAATTATAATGGATAAATTGATCAATGATAAAATTGACAATAAATTTTGTTTCTTCACAAAACCAAAAATTGTCTTTAGAAATTTTAAAAGTAAACAGTAATAAATCAATACTTTGTAAATATTGTTAGTATAAGTATCTCTCAATTTACAAACAATATCTGCAATTTAAATTTAATTTTACATTTTGTTCCATTTTACATTCTGTTTATTATTTGTTTATGAATTTTGAAAGCTATTAATTTTGTATAATTTTAATTTATTTTAGTTTTTTTTCCGATACAATTATTTCTATACTTTATATCCCGAATTTAAGTTGTTTGTCCCACAATGAAAACTGTCCTGGATTGGACATGTAACCTTTTTAACAATTTTGCAATGACACAGAGTTGCTGTTTTCCATATTTCATACTAGATGATGCTATTTGTAAATGAAATTTTCCTTATTATTTTTTTATAGTTTCTATTAGCAAACAACATTTTGAGATGTTTTTTTTCTTTTCAAGTTTCTGTTTTATTTCTATTAATGTAGAATCAATAATTTTAAGAGTACTTGTTAATTTACTTAAAAGTTATTTTATATTAATTAGAAATTGCATTCTCTTGGATCAAACTGATCATTATATGCAGTACAATAAAATCTAAATGGACTTCACTTTAATGGATTTTGGATTTAACAGCCAAAATATTTGAATAAAATTTTTGATTTTCAACAAACATTTCAAATTTCTGCTGAAAACAGTGGACAATAGTAATGTTATATGTTGTATTTCATTGTACAGAAGAAATGTCAGTGTTATTCCATGGAGTTTAGGTCAAACATACACAGCATTTTGTTATACAAGAGGAACACAATGCTACCCTATGGAGATTAAGCTTAGCAGATTGGCATGGATTAGCAATTCCTGTGTGCTCATTTAGATAATTGCATTTTATAATTAGGAAAATATAATTGTAATATCTATATTTCTTTTAAGACTATGTGCTTTTGTTTGAGATCTTTCAGTTATTAACACTAATACAGCTTTCAAACAGAAAAAAATTTAAATCATCCTTAATTTTTTAAAAAACATTTTTGGCTTATTCAACCCTCCTCAGTTACCTATTTTACACTTAAACTATCCAAAATACATAATTTTCTAATAAAATCCAGCCTATTAATTTTATTGTTTGAAAGAATGTTCTTTGTTTATGTGGCATTAACTATGCTTTTTTATTGTTGTGATGATACAATAGAAGAGTATTCAAAGCACTTTAATTTTTTTATACTAAATTAAAATTAAAAGCTTTATTCTATGATCTGTGCAGTGCAGACTGCCTGCATTGTATAAATCAGTATAAATTACACAGTTAAAAAGTATAGCTCTGATAAATTATGAAAATTTATTACTGCAAATTTTTGTAATTTAATAAAATCTATAGCTTTTCTGTTTACTGCTGATACTGATCTCAATTACTCATAATCAGTCTCAACGATCATCTGTACTTCAATAATTCATTATGCTATACAGTATAGTATATGTTCTCATAATCATTTATTATTTGTGCTGTAGTAAAAAAAAAAAAACACCAAATATTAAATTTAGCATAATAATAAATAGGCTCAAATATGGATTTTTTGATAAATTTTTGATAATATAATGTGTGTGAAAACAAAGAGAAAATCTTATTATAAAGACTATAATCAAATTATTAATATGCTTAATTGACTTTTCTATTCAAATTGATTATGGATAAACTTATGCATGAATAAATATGATACATTTATGATTCCCTATTTGGCAAGCTTAAATAAAACTGCTATAATTTAATAATTACAGTAGTACATTGGTTTACCACAATCCGTTCCTTGACCCTGTTCGTGATCCGAAAAGTTCGTAATCCGAATAAATTTTTCCCATTGCAATTAATATAAATCCAAATAATATGTTTTCTATCCTAGAAAAAATATTTTTAATATGCTATGGCTTTGTGTGGAAATTAATGTAAATTCAAATAATACGTTTTTTATCCTAGAAAAAATATTTTTAATATGCTATGGCGTTATGTGTTGAAATAATACAGAAAAGAAATAAATATAACAGTAATATTAAAAGAAAGCATATTTAACACCATCTTCACTAACACTTTTAACTTTTTTGGGAGCCATAATAAGGGATAAATTTAATTAAATAAAGAAAAGAAAAAAACTAAAATATCAACACTTGTTGGGACTTTACTGTACCCATGTGAGCTGCGCGAACTGGATTGCTGCAGGGGGCGAGGCTGTGCGCAGGGTTGTGTGCGCCGTGAGTCACGTGTGCTCCAGTCCATCGCGCGGTGCGTGTGTGTTCGTGAACCAAAGCATCGTTCGTAAAGCATGTTCGTGAACCGAAGCATCGTTCGTAAAGGGAAGCAAAATTTGTTTTGTTCGTGAACCGAAGCATCGTTCGTAAAGCGAAGCAAAATTTGTTCACGGAAATTGTTGTTTATAGACCGATTTGTTCGTGAACCGAGACGTTCATGATCCGAGGTATCACTGTATATACATATATATTTATTTATTTAAAATATAAGTTTTTATATATATCAGCTCCTGTTTACAAAAATAAAGCATTCCTAGAAAATGCTTATTAATTGAAATATCATAAATCAAGGAGTAAATTATCATTGATTTAAATGAAAAATATTATATGTTCTTGAGCCTATAAAATGTCACTTATTATTCATTGAAATATCCTAACCTACCGGTAATCTATTTACATAAATGATGGCAAAATTACATAAATAATTAACATTAATTTTCATAATGCAACTTAAAAAAAAGCAATTATCTATAATAAATATGTCAAGAATGGTGTAGAAGCATGTATACCATATATTAAAGTTGTCCTTTACAATCTGAAGGATATAGGTTCAATTTCAGGTCCCATACTTCCATGTTTCACTGAAGATCTGTTGGCCAATCTAATCACAATGTGGGCAGCTTTGCAATAGATCCTGAAAAAGCTCTGTTATTTAATAATCTGAATGGAAAGCAACATAAAATTAGAAAGAAAGGAAAATGCTCTCAATAAAAGTTTATACCAGCTATTATTCTGCAAAGTCACACTTTTCAATAACACTAATAATAATCTAAACCTAATGGTTCTGACTCTGCAAATTCAGAGTCTGCCTGAGTTCAGGTCTTTCTAGTATTTCCTAAAATCAATCAGTCTATCTAACACTAACTAATGTCTACATCAGTGGTGCACAACCTTTTTACACTTGTGACTCCCATTCTCGGACTGAAATTTTACATGACCCATTATTTGTTGTTACCATCCTATTATAAACATATAAGGATAATAATAATAAAAGTCGTTTTACCACACAAATTCACATCTTTATAGTATATTTTAGCACATATGATTTGATATAAGATTTATGAAAAAACTGCATATTAACAAAAAAATTTATAATACGGACCCATTATTTGTTGTTACCATCCTATTATAAACATATAAGGATAATAATAATAAAAGTCGTTTTACCACACAAATTCACATCTTTATAGTATATTTTAGCACATATGATTTGATATAAGATTTATGAAAAAACTGCATATTAACAAAAAAAATTATAATACATTAAAAAACAATTTTTTAATTAATGTGATGTCTGTAATGTGATGTCTAATGTGATGTCATATGTGATGTCTGTGCTTCCATGGAATTCATAATTTCTTCCATATTTGGCTTAATATTTGTGACAGCAAGCCGTAAATTCTTTTTGGGATCTAAATGTGACTGACATTGTTTTTATTGCAGCTAATTTAGAAAAACTAGTTTCACATAAATAAATTGATGCAAACTGTATTAAACACAAAAGTGATCAGACACACAATGATAAGATTAGCAATTTTCATGTGATTTTCATGTATTTTTTAAATTAATTTTTTTTAGTTCTTTCAATTAAGAATTTATTATCCAACATGAGAATTTCTCAAAATTTTCACAATCTCCAACAATTTTTCTGCAACCCCTTGAGGGGTTGTAATTCACAAGTTGTGCACCACTGGTCTACTCGACAAAACAAAACAAAAAAAAAAACCTAAAACTTATGGTTGTTAAAGTATCAAACAAGTGTTAGATCTAAATAACAACAAACAAGTTAGAAACTAATACTAATACATTGAATAAATTTTCTCAAAACAAGTAGAGTTAAATAATAATAGTAATTTATTTGACTCAAGCACTTGCAAAAAAGGTATTAATCAAAGCTTTATTTAGACAATAATAAAGCACAAAACAAGTTATCAATAAAACTTGTTTAACCAAAATTCAAAAATCCAAATATTCAAAACAGTAATAAATATAACCTTATATACTAATTAATTCTACTACTATCACTCTCTGATACAAACTTAAGCACTCATCAATCTTACAAGAAATTCAAAAGTCACTTATCAGCTCCATTAAATATGAAACACCTAGCTGTGTTAGATGATGTGTATGTTTTTATTTTAGTGATTTTCATAGTCCTGAGCTTGCCTCATTTATATAAGTCATGCAACAAGTTCAAGTTTCTTAGTTTATAGAGCAATCAATTCATGTCATCTTTATAAATAAATTATGTATTGAATATAAAACATCGATAAGAAATCATTCTTATATTCTCAATCGGATCAGTGGTAATGATTAGAATAGATATCAAGAACTGAGAGAATTCAATGGGAAATGGACTTCTGATCTGTAAAACACAATTTCTAACTGATGAGATGGAGAACGTGAAAAGTGAGTTAACTCTTAAACTAAACATAATATGTTAAATAATAATGAAAATAATAATGAAGAACATAATAAAATAATAATAGGATAGTGAGAGTTAACTTTTTCATAGTGTTGTTTATTTTATTCAATAAAATATTATTTTTATGAAAATAATAGTTATAATAATTTATTCAGAACAAAATCCAATGATATAATATGCTCTTCTTTCTTGTTTTATGCTGTTTTCCATCCTACTGTCTAATAAATCACTTGCTTACTACTATAGAAGATCTGGATTCAAATCTAGGTTCCCAGATTATCAGGAGGGGATTTAGATCTGCCTATTGAATCTCATTTTTCATTCTTCTGGTTAATCTCAGCATGGATACTGGCCATCCAGTGATGGTTCTAAAAGTGGCCACTGCTAGATATAGTATATCCCATATGTGATAAGCCAACTTAACAAAAAATAACCATTCTGCTGTCTGTCTATATCCCCACAAAATGATGGAGAGCATACTAATACCAATCACATTCTTAACACTTTGATGCCTGTGTATTATAACATCTCAATGTTGACTGTACTTTTGATATTAGTGCATCAAGATGTTTTGACATTTTTGACTTAAATTTTTTTATTAAATAACTTTTTGTATTAGTTTATATTAAAAAAGATTTTCCTTTTGGCAGTATTGGAATAAAATTTAGCATTTCAAAAATATAAGTTTGGAATGAACCTGTTTTTGCTTTTTTTTTGTATTTTCTTTATGCATTGATTTTTATTAAATGTTTTATTTGTAGATTTTTTATGATTTTTTTGTTTTATCTAAAATATTTAATCATCCACATGACCATTCAAGGTGATTAAAATATAAGTATGTCTATATTGTTACTGAAAATTATATTTGACTTCTGATCTTCTAATATGTTGTAATATAATCTTTTACTGTCTTAGGTTTCCACTTTGTATTGATATACAAAGTGGAAACCTAAGACAAATATAATAATGCAATAATACTTTATTGCATTATTTGTTCATTCTGTCAAATGAAGATTATTTTCTTATATATTTATAAAATAAAAAAGATTATATTTATAGCAAGTATGAAAAAACAAAGAATATTTTATTCCATTAATAATTTATTTAGAATAATATTTATAATTTAA
>AYEL01074509.1:0-21309 GCA_000484575.1 Olivierus martensii | reverse complement strand
TCAAAAGTGTTCTTCCTTTTATCCATTTCGATACTTTTTAAAAGAGAAAATTCTGTACTATACTGTATGTATACGATAGCAAAGCTAAATAATAGTACAGTAATGTTAAACAATTAACGGCAAAAAGCCCATCTTTCTGATGTTTCACCCCTTCAAAGCCAAGTGACTGTTCTTGGACTGCTGCTTGTCCGGTTTTACTAACCGAAAATTAACGGTAATTTGTTAATTGACATCATAAAAGGAGGCGGAGCTTTGTTAGTAAGACTGGTCTATGCTTACAACTCGCATTAATTGAATATTTGCTCACACTAACTGAAAAACGATATCAATTTTATAAGTCACACTAATTGAAATGGCATTATTCGAACTCTCACTAATCGAGACCTACCTGTATATGTAAAATATTTAAAAATTTGAAACTATTTTATGAAAAACACTTGTGTAATGTCTCTGTTATCATTTCTATCCTTTATGTATTATTTTACTTTAACAAGGATTGCCTTATACAAATTTGAAACTTTTGCTGTTATTTCCCATAAATTTAGGGTAAAAGTTCATAAATCAAATTTTGATACAAATTATATTTGCTCACAAAATTGGATGATCATGGTTGACCTGTATCTAGTAATTCATGAAGTTTTAAATATTTGAATACAGGAAATAAATAATTTTAACATGATTCTAAAAATCTTTTTATACAGTTATTAAGTCCAACATATAAATCCCGAAGTGATGATTTTAAAAGGTTATTTAAAGATCTTCCAGAAAATGAAAGACTTATTGTAGGTAAGTGAATTTATATCTTATTTCAAACATAAATTAAATATTTATTAACAACAATAGATTATATGTAATTAGAATCAGTGCCGGATTAACATAGTAGCAAAAGTAGCATATGCTATGGGTCCCGTGTCAATAAATATGTACATAATTTTTTGGTCATTAATACGAGCGTTAAACCAATGATCTTGTGATTTATGTCATATTTAGCACCTTTTTGTTTGATATCACGAAATTGTGAGAGAAAGAGCATAAAAAGATGACTTGTGTGACTCTGAACATAAACTTCTGCGTGAAATGGATGCATCTTATATCATCAACAAATTTGTTCATGCTAAATGTAGAAAAATTAATATTTAATGTTGACTGTGTTATTATTTTTGATAATGATAATTACTATGCAAATTAAAAATGTATGTATTCAAATATATTTGCATTGTTTTATTGTTTTTTTTTAATATAGGGCCCTTTTCTTAACATATGCTACAAGTCCTGCACTAGCTTAATCCAGCACTGATTAGAATTTGTATATTTGATTTATATATTTATAGCAAATGTGTGTGTGTGAAATATATAGTTTTACTATTGAAATAATTATTGTCAAAATTTATAAAAAATTAAAGATATTATTATAATAAAATAGTTCAAGAAGATAATAACAAATATAAATATTAAATTGTTTCAATTATAAACAACGAACAAACAGGGGATAAATCATTTTACAAATTAATCAAACTAACAAGCCAAACTTCCCCTGGTGGATGAAGTTTTAGGTTATATTTTTAGAATAATTATTATTTTCGAATTAAAGCTATGGTGCCACCATCTAATTTGTAAATTATAGTTTAATCATTAAATACTAGATGGCGCCACCTTAGTATGAAATTATAAAAATTAACTAATTATTAACTCAATAGATGGTGGCACCATAGCTTTAATTCAAAAATAATAATTATTCTAAAAATATAACCTAAAACTTCATCCACCAGGGGAAGTTTGGCTTGTTAGTTTGATTAATTTATTAAATTGTTTTTCAAAGTAGAAAAAACATTTCATTTTCAAATGGATAGTATTAAAATCATTTACAGAAAGACAGAAAAAAAAAACTTTTTGTCTTTTAAATAAAAAGATAGAAATTGAAAAAACAAATATATATATACAGTACACTCGCGAGTATCCGGATCGCAACTATCCGGCCTCTGTACTATCCAGCCTAGTTTTCTTTTATCGTAATTAAATGAGGAAGGCAAGGCGTTGCATTGGCAACATTGCAAAGGCATTGGAAGTGGGCGTCTGCTACGATCCTCCTACGTGTCGTGTGCAAAATACAAGTTGTGACAAGAAAAAAGCAGCGTTCTGCTCGTTGTTCATTGTGTGAGGCCCGCAGGCCCGAGGATGATGTTGACAGGCGTTGGTCTAAAGAGCGGTGAGCGACATGCGTAAGAATGTGTAATGAGAATCGGCAGATAGAACAGAGACGATGTTTAACAAAAACAACTTCCTTTATTAGAGAGAGATCTTTAACATTTTTCTCTTAACCAAAGAGAAGTACCTGAACAAATACAATAGAACTTCAGCCTATCCGGCTTTTTTGTTATCTGGCCTGCCCTTCCGCCACATTAGGCCAGATACTCGGGAGTGTACTGTATATATATATTTATATATTTATTTCAATTTCTGGAGGATTAATTCTATAATTATTTTTTTAAATTTCATATTTTTCTTTGCAAAAAACACAAATTGTTTTCACAGAACTTTATAGAAAGACAGAAATTGCAATATAAATGTGAAATTGATCATTTAAATGTAAAATGGTATGGTTTTGAATGGGATTTTTAAAAATTTTAATAAATCCAGTTTGTTTAGTATTTGTACACCCTTGAAATTTCATATGTGATTTTGAGTGATCTTATTGCTCTAATGCCCACTTAGATATTGCATTGTTTCCTTCCCTCCAGAAGTTTCCTTTTCCAAATTTTCATTTTGAGCATGTCGTGTTGTGATCTTGTTGGCAATAAAGATAAAATTTACAGATGTTTAAAGCAGTCTTAAAATATATACGAGATCAGTAAATACAATTTAATTGTATTTACTGATCTCGTATATATTTTAACTCACAAGTTAAAATTTACAACAAAATAAAAAAAGAAAATTAGAAGAAATAAAAACAATAAAAACCATCGTGCCTCGAACCCACAACCATCGGGATATGGAGCGTGCATCTTACTGAGTAGCCTACGGCTACATCACATAGTATCTTAAAAGAGCGTGTATATAAGTTTTGGTCAGAATTTACAAATTTTTTCTGGAGTTTGCTTGAGTACTGCGTCGAATGGCTGGCCCAATGAACTTTATTAGTGGAGTTCTGCACGCACATATTTTTTCGTCAAAATCGACAAGTCGCGAGTCGTGTAGTCTCCTTGTTAGCTTATTCTAAATGTTAAAATACAATATGGTACTGTATATGTTATGTATAATTTATTTTTAAAATTTATGATTTTGACATAGATTTTTTTTTTATTGATATTAAGAGATTAATTTTACTTATTGTTTTAATTTAAATTTCTATTTTCATTGTAAAACTTTAATATTATATAGAATTTACTTTTTTTAATTAATTAATTTATTAGAATTTTAATGTAGTTATAAAATTTTATAAAATCTCGCTTTAAGGATTGCAAATCTAAAACCAAATAAGTTGAAATTATCAAAAACTTTGCATGAAAAATTATTGTTTGACACCTGAAATAGAATTTATTGGATTATTTTTAATATATATGTAGTGCTTAATTGTATATTATAAACTGATTAGAATGATGACCTTTAAGTGTTGATGTGTTCTAAAATAATGTATTTAAATTATTTCATATACTAGATTTTATTAGAGAGTTAAAGATTCGTTTCTTCAATAAAATAAAACAAAACTCACTTAATTTAGAACCAACATCAACAATGTTTTAATAACACCAAGATGCTTTTGATAATATAACCATTCTTTGTGATCATTTAAAAGCTTTTTTCAATAAAATTATCTTTAGAAGTTCATTGAAAATAGATGTATTATCTGAAAATTAAAACATCTTTTTGATTTTATTAAAACATTATTGCTTCTAATTTAAATTAATTTTGTTTTATTTTACAGTTCCATAATGAATCACATTTATGAAATTTATTTAATATATGATAAAATGCAAATTAGTAATTCCTTTGCTATTTAAACAGTTGATAAAATTTTAGAAAATTATGGATGAATTTTTAATGTGACAGAATTGCTTTTATACATTTTTAGTTAGTGGAATAAATCTTTAACACTCTAATGTAATTTTCTAGAAAACAAAATAGTTATCATTGATTTAATTTAAAATTATTCTTTGTTATTTCAAAGCATGATTACCTCTTTGTATCAGTAAGATTACTTTCTATTTTTACAAGATCTGTGAATAATAGGATATTTCCTCCCAAGAAAGTAATGATATCTTAAATGCACAATAATATAAGTATTTTAGGCATATTGAAACAATCTCTCACCCCAACAATTTCTGAGATAAACATTAAGGTTAATATATATATTAGAGATTGTAAATATCTTAGAAATTAATAAATCTTTGATGAGTAAATTAAAAATTGTTTGTTTGAAAGTGTGTGTTATATGGATTCATTCTTAGCATAAAATATCACAGAAAATCAGCATAATATAGGATTAAATCAAATTTTAATCATTAAAAATATTGATTTATCAAAAATAATAATAATTCTCAAAATCCCTTTAGCAATCAAAAAATTTTATAGGGCTTTTGAGTATTATTATTATTTTTTGGTTTGTGTTTAGTACAATCTCATTGAACTTTTATTGTTGATTTATCATTAGATCATTTTCAGTTATGACAAAATTCTAAAATTTAATTGTATTCTTAAATTCTGTATTCAATTTAATTCTTACAATTCATCAATGATAAAATGGAAGCATTTTTAAAGATTAAAATTTGTGATTTAATTCTATATAATTCTGATTTTTTTTTTTATTTTTTGTGATATTTCAAACTTTAAGAATGCATTGAAATATAATCTAAATAAAAAAGTACCAAAATATTGAATGAGAATAGATGTTGGTAATAAAAATAATATTAAAAAGTAATATTAAATAATAATAAATTAAAAATTATAATAATATATTAAATTTTATTAAATTTCAAAAGCTTATAAAAATTGTTATTTCTATAAATCAGTGTTTCCCAAAGTGTGGTACGCATACCCCCAGGGGTACGGGAAGAGTTTGGTGGGGGTACGCGTTGCACCGAAGTTTGGTGGGGATATGCACTGCACCGTGCTTAGCTGAGCCTAATTCTATGTTCTCATGAATCAAGTCAAGACAGTCTTGTGAGGCGTGAGATGGTCCAGTGTGACACGGCGTGAATATACCGCACTTCGTTATAGAGACAACTTACTTCGTTAAAATACATCCATTTTTTTGACGAGGGGTACTCAGCGTTACGAAAATTATAGAAGGGGCACACATATGTTAAAAGTTTGGGAAACACTGCTATAAATTATTTATTATATGTTATAAATAAATTTTATTTATAAATTATAAATTTGAATTTTTATTATAAAATTTATTATTTAATTATAGGTTATTTTGGCATAAGATACTTTGTATTTATGGATCAGTGATAACCAATTTTTTAATTGTACACTCATTTATCAGTAAAAAGAGCATGAACTCTATACAACAGACATAAATCATGACAAGAAAAAACATAAATCCCTGAAAAATTTCATATGTATCTCGTTTTGGCAGCTGCTGGCCTAGATAATGTGAATAATGCAAATGCAAGGCTTAAAAATCACTTATTGCTTTAAACAGTACTTTACTAAGTTACTAATTAATTCTTAGCACTAAGAAAGCAGACCAGTACGCTACATCAATAAGAATAATTGTTTAATCAGAAAAGTACTTTTGGCTTACTCATTATTTTCAAATGTTGATTTATCAAAGGAATCCAACGTTTTTGGAACAAAGAACATTAATTTAGAATAACATAATTCTAATAAGAAAGAACATACAATTTAAAATTCTTTAAATATTTAAATTATTCTATTTCTAGTTCTTAACACATGCTCTCCAAATCTTTTTAATGGGAGTGTTTAATATAAATATATGAAAAAATAAAATGAAATGAAAAATAATTATAAAAATAAAACAAAATAAATGAAAATAAATTATTTTTATCTCTATAACTGTGGGGAGTTCTTCTGAGTCTTTTTTTTAAAGTTCATTAAGCTTCATTTACACACTGGGTTCCTTTTTTCAAAGCATACCTCCATGCTTTTGGGATACTGTTAACTTGCCTGTCATTTATAACTAATCTATCACTCTTAACTTTGTAAATTTGGACCTTCTCTGCCATGTATAATTCATTCAGATCAGCTGTTTAGTTATCTTGCTTTCTTTCCAATCTATTCTTACATTGCTTTCATATGCTCTCCTAGTCAGTGCAGTTGACAAATTTGCATTGCTTATGTCCCTTTTATGTTCGATTAATCTGTCTTTTAAATTTCTACTGGTGGCATCTATATAAAATTCCTTTCTCCTGTCTTCCAGGTTTTGTAAAGGTATGTTATAGACCCCTGTATGTTCCTCTTGGTTGTAGGTATCCTTTACATTTCTTAATAAGTTAAAAACTGTCAGTGGTCTCCTATATGCGGGTTTTGTTTTGTTTCTTTATTATCTTTTTTACCTCAAGGCGCTTGGTATTATAGTGAATCCAGCACTTTGTTCATTGAGTTGTTCTCGATTCATATGGTCTCTTTTTTCTAAATTCTCTTACAGATTGTTATTTCTTTTTCTTCTGATTTCGTTTAGCAACTTTTTTATTAAACCTGCGTTTTAGCCGTGTTTTTTCACTACGTGTTTTATTAGGCATATTTCTTTCATTAGCATCTCTTCTTCACTGCAATGGGTGAGTGATACTAGTGATCTCAAGGCCGCTTTCTTCTGTTGCCACCTATCGTTAGACCATTCAGGTATCATAATCGTTTCTAAGTTAATGTTCTTTGTTCCAAAAACATTGGATTTCTTTAAAAGAGGTAAAAATGGGGAGTAAGCCGAAATCGCTTCTCTGATTAAAAAATTATTTTTATTGATGTAGCGTACTGGTCTGCTTTCTTAGTGCTAAGAATTAATTAGTAACTTAGATAATGCAAATATTTAAATATATGATACATATAATTTATAGTAGTATAATACAGTGGATTCCTGTGCAATATGGGGGATCCCCCACATTGCACAGGAATATATGTTGCTATAAGGAAATATGTTCCTATATCCAGGAATGTATATCCAGGAATATACATTCCTATAACATGGAAAATATTATTTATATTATATTTATAGTTATTTATTTATTTATTTATAAATCAAGTTCTAGTTGCAATTTTTTCATTGTATTATACAAATTTGCATTATAGAGGAGTGCATTATATAGGAGTTTATTGTATAATATTTTTATTTCCCCTGTGGGTGAGGGGAGAATTCATCTACTGTCTTGTGTGTGCCATAAGAGGCAACTAAAGGGTTCTTTCTTCTTCTAGTAGCCTGCCACGATTTAGTAGGATCCTTTCCTTTTTTCTATATGCAAATATTTAGTATAAACTTTTCTTATATTTTTCTGATTTCATTCTTCAAAGAGAGAGGTCATATTCATGGATTTAACTCTTTTATTAAAAGTATTGTTTTTGCTATAAATTATTAAATATAGTTATGTGACTAAAATATGTAAGTAGAAAAAAGTGATGAACAATATCTCAAACATTCCAGATTTGCAGTCCTTAACTCATTTTAAAAGTCTAAATTGATTGTATTAAAAAAATTTAATTTTTCTTTTCATTTAAATTTATAATAAAATAATATGTATTTGATGATAATTTATAGATTATTCCTGTGCAATGCAAAAAGATATATTAATGCATGGAAGATTGTATGTATCTGAAAATTATATATGTTTCTATGCTAATATTTTTCGGTGGGAAAGCTTTGTAAGTATATTTCATTTAGCAAAGTATTTTTATAATTATTTATTTTATAGATGATAATTTTTAAGATTAATCGATATTAAAAGTAAATTTTAAAATACAAGTGTTTTTTTTTTTTAATGCTCATTAGTTTATGCAAAATCAGGGAGTATGAATATTTGTTGATACTCTCTGACTTTTGCTTTAACTTATATTCCTGAAGAATTTGTACAAAGGAATTTTATGCAAATTATTTTAATGATTATTATGGTAAAATTAAAACAATATATGTTGTATGCATATGCATACATTATTATTTTTATTTTTAAAAAAGTAAAATACTATTGGTTTTTTTTCTTTCTTGTATATTACATCTCTATTAAATAATTTTATTGTGCATTTGTTTATTATTTTTGATTGTTGGAAAATATTTTATTTTGTAAAAGAGCTTATATAATTTACATAATTTTAAAATGAAAAATTATCAATTTTATAATGAATAATTGATAATTTGGGTATAGATTATTAAAACTAGTTATAAAAAGAGAATACTAATAATAATAATAATTTATTATTAACCATATTCATTATAGCAGTTAATGTCTTCAAAGTTAAAGCAAAAATATTTCCTTTGTATTGTGAAAATTCAGTATTGATTGTTTTTAAGATGATTATATTAGTTTTAACATGTTCAAATAGAAGATTTTTTTTTGAATCTAAATTCATTAGATATACTCTTTAAGCTGCATTTAGAATAGAAAATTTGATAAACTTTATGCATAAATGTTTTGAATCTATAAGTTAAGCATATTGTGCATTGCATGAATAGTTCAAATATACAAGATTATTTCTGGATAAACATAATAGTTCTGATTGACATAGATCAGTGCTTCTCAAAGTATGGGTCATGACCCCATATGGGGTCACGTAACAAAATTTGGGATAGTAGAAATTTCAGCAAATGTTTTAATTTGTATTCCTAATTTATATACCTCTATACCCAGAATTGTGAAAATATTTTCTCAGGTAAAAGGGGTCGCCAAGTAGAAAAGTTTGAGAAGCGCTGACATAATGATAAAATCTTATTTAAATGATTTGATTGCTATATTATTATATATGATTCTAAATTAAAACAAAATGCTTTCTGACCAAAATCACAAAAGTTAGAAAATGTTCGTTAATTAAATAAAGCAATTTACCCATGTGATTTGTTATGAAAAAGTTATTTTCCCACCACTCCAACCCATGTGATTTGTTATGAAAAAGTCATTTTCCCACTGCTCCTCATAGACTACTATTTTCATTTTCTATTTTATGTTTTTTCTCATTCATTTCACAAATGCAATGAACTCATGGTAACATAAAAATAAAATTAAATTAAATAGTAAAGTAAAATTAAACAAAATCTCACAACAACGGTCACATAATCATTGAAATGGTGTGTTTTAGAAATCAAAAAATAACTTTAAAATACTGTCACAGTTCAAAACTTTAAACTGAAATAACTAAAACTAAAATTGATGTGATTAAAAGTCTTATAAAAGTATGATGTCTTTGATAGCTTATTGATCAGTAAATAATTACTAATAATTAAGAAAACTTAATTGAGTTAATATAATTCAATTTTAGGATTCTTATTATTAATCTCTTAAAGAAACAAGTAAAAGTGAAAAAATACATTAAAAAGTAATATTATATCACAAATCATGAAAGCCTCGCAGGCCACACAAAATGACTTTGTGGGCCCTTTTGGACAGTACTGATCTATAATAATTTTTCAGTTTTTAGCATTTTATAGCTCATTGTTTGAAAAATTCAATTTTTATTTAAAATTTCAAAAATATCATTTATCTCATCCCAAAATAGGAATTATTTTGATATATTGGACTAAAAAATCACTTAATTACTAATCTTAGTTCTATCAATAAGCTCACAGCCGTAATTAAGTCATGACGTCTATACACAGCAAAGATATTCAAGGGAGTTAAATATTGTAAACCAACATATTCATACTTGTATTTTATAGAACATATATTCTGTATGTAAACATATTCTATATTTGTACCACAAAACAAAATAAAAATTATGGAAAAAATTTTATGTAAAATTGAATTTATTGAAGTCAGGATATTTACGGACTATTTTTAGTCCCTCTTCAGTGCTACAGTCTATCTGCTACATTCTTTTTACAGAACAGAATAATACTTTAAATTTAATTCTTTAAATTTTTTAAATTAATTAAATTTAAAGTTTTTGTTCTGTTCTGTAAAAAGAATGTAGCAGATAGACTGTAGCACTGAAGAGGGACTAAAAATAGTCCGAAAACGTTATGCAGCAAATAAATCTGTCTAATAACTTCCATATAGGGCTGATTTTTTTTGAACAATTTTAAATCTTGGTGTTTCAGAAAAAGCAAGTTAGTTCATCCATTTTATAAATAAAATAAAATAAATAAATCTGTCTAATAACTTGCATATAGGGCTGATTTTTTGAACAATTTTAAATCTTGGTGATCATCCATTTTTTTTTATTTTATTTTATTTATAAAATGGATGATCTGTGCATAACCTTTCTTCATTAACCTGAAAAATCAAGAGGCACAGCAGTGACTCTAAGCCAAGTACAGTAGTCACTGACTGACTCTTATTACCAGAGTCATTACAACCAAAATTCAACTTGCTGTAACTTTGGTCCTAAGTTAAGTATTATTAATCTGACATTACATTTGAGAAAAGTATTCAATAAGAACATAGTTTGCTGACAATTTGCATTTGAGAAAAGTATTCAATAGGACATAGATTGGTAAGTGGAAGTTTCATATCCAATTAATAATAGAATTAGAGCAGTTTAAAAATTGCAAAACTCGACAAAAAAAGCGTCATTTTTCTTCTTCTTCTCCTCCAATGCAGACACCTCTACAGGTCACATCATTTAACTGATTTTCGATGAAATTTAGAATATAGGTGCTTCTTAGTTTACTTGAGGTCCCCTAAAAATTTGAGCAAATCAAGTCAAAACAGAGGAGGGAAAGGGGGATCTGATTTCCATAAATGCCTTTACATATCAAATTGCTTAACTGATTTTGGCCAAATTCAGAATATAGGCATAATGTAGTTTATTTAAAATCATCTAAAAATTTTGGCCCAATTGGCCTAAAATTAAAAGGTGTAGAGACGATGATTTTCTTCTCTAGAAATGTCTCTATAGGTCACATCATTTAACCGATTTTGAAGAAATCTGGGATGTAAATGTGTTTTATGTTAATTAAGCCTTTCTAAAGAATGCAGCCCAATAGGACCAAAATGAATAAAATAGGAAGCCTGTTTATCACTAACGCTTTTACTTTTCATTTCATTCAACCGATATTGATGAAATTTGGAAAGAGGTATTCCTTAGATTATTTGAGATCCTCTAAAAGTTAGAGCACAATTGGGCTAAAATTAAAATGGCAAATGCTGTTTTCCAAAGATTTTTTTCTATATGTTACATTGTTTGACCACTTCTCACCAAATTTAGAATATAGGCATAATCTAGCTTAATTAAAATCTTCTGGAAATTTGACCCAATTGGGCTAAATTTAAAAGGTTTAGAAAACGATGATCCTCTTCTGTAGAAATGTCTCTATTATATCCAATCGTTTACATAATTTTGAAAAAAAAAATAAATGTAAATATTACTTATGTTAATTAAGCCATTGTAAAAAATACAGCCCAATAGGGCTAAAAAGAATAAAGTAGGGGTCTTTTCATCATGAACTCTTCTATGGTCATATTATTCAATCGATTTCAACCAAATTTCATATATTTTATGTTTGTTTATTATTTTAGTAAATTTCTGTTAGAAATATCAATTCAATTGAAATAAAAATAGAATATTTAACGATGTATTAAATATATCATTTAAAAAATAAATGATATCCCATCAAAAACAAAATATGTAATACAATAAGCCAAGTGCAGTATTACCGAAACAGGATATTTGTGAAAATTTAGATGTGTTTTATTTTGGTTGATGTTATCATATTATTTTCTTAAATTGTCAAACAAGTAGCACATCTAAATTTGTTGCAATTTAGATACAACTACTTGTTTGACGATTTAAGAAAATATGATAACATCAGCCCAAATAAACACATCTAAATTTTCACAAATATCCTGTTTCGGTAATACTGTACTTAGCTTATTGTATTATATATGAGATGTTTTTGATGGGATCAAGAATATACTGAGATATATATATATATTTATTTATTTATTTCAGCTTATTGATGTACTTAATATTTTGAATACTTTAGGTGATGATGAAATGTAGAGATATTCTCAGCATGACAAAAGAAAAAACAGCAAGAGTTATACCTAATGCTATACAGATATGTACAGAAACAGAAAAATACTTTTTTACATCATTTGCTGCTAGAGATAAAACTTATTTAATGTTATTTCGGCTATGGCAAAATGCTTTATTAAGTCAAGTAAGCAGAATATGATTATGTAATTAACATGAAAATTAATATTTAATATTTCTAAATATTATTGGCTTTATTATTTAGCCATTGACGCCTCAGGAATTATGGGAATGGGTTCATTATTACTATGGTGAAGAATTGGGATTAACAAGCGATGATGATGATTATGTTTCACCAGATTACAATCCAGTTTTGGAATATTATAAAGAAAAAAATCAGCCAGAGAGTTTAGTATGTGTCAAAGAACATGACGAACTTTGTGATAAATCAAGTAATATAAATCAAGAGGATGAACTCACAAAACATGATATGTCAAATGTAAGTATGGTTTGGTGGTGATATATCTATGACAAAAAGTTTGATAATTTATTATGAATTTAGTAAGTTTTCTGTGAATTTATCTAAAATCTGATATTTGATATATGATTGTATTGTGCAAGTTCATATTGTAAGTTTAAATTCTTAAGTGATTCTTTCATAATAATATCTTTGTCTGCTTTTGATGTTTTCAAAATAATTAGAAGTAAAACAAAAAATAATTTGTTGTACCATTTTATGAAAAAATTTTCTATTTAATAAATATTTTCCTAATTAAAATTATGCGATTTTTTTCAACATTGCTTTTAGAAAATCAAAATTATTTAAAAATTAAAATCTTTAATTTTGTGTAATATGGCTGATGAGGGAGGACTATCAACTGGTCAAAAATATTTCCATTGGATTTTTATATTTTTAAATAAATACTATTTTTTTAAATATAAAATGTGGTCTTTTCAGCTACTCAGGAAAAAATATATCTTATTATTTAAAATATAAGACAAAATCTAAAAAGTAATACTCAGCAATAAAAAGTAGAAATCTTGTCATATTTACACTTCTAAAAAAAAAAAAAAATGTTAATTTATGTAATACTAAGTTCTTTGGCCAGAAGTTGAATTTTTTAATGTAATATTGATGTATAAATGCTAATATATGACAATGAAACCAAACTGCTTAAACTCTTTCTAATACTTAAAGATTATAGAAGCACAACCAGCAACTGAGTAAATACTTTAATAAACATAGAATCAAATGAAATCAAAGAAACGTTTTCGGCTCTTTTAAAGTCATCCTCAGGTTTCTAAACACATACAAAAAACTAATCGTTCCAGAACGCTAAACTATTGTAATGGTGTTCTTTGTTTTATTAACATTTTTTAAAAAAGGTAGAAAAAACAAAACTAAATGCATAAACACTTACAAGGGGAGGACACAGCTGACCCCCCACCGATTTTGATCCGCTTGTGAATGGTGAAAATACATCAAAAATGAGTGAATACGTGTCCGAGCTTTTCATTGAATATGGCCTTCTAATAGTATTTTTTAACACTTGAAAAATCGAACTTTTGATAATTCAGCTTAAAAGCGATGGATAGATAACAGATCACCAGGTGCACAGATGGCGCACTCGATAAATACGTGGCTCGTAATCTGAAGGTAGTGGGTTCGAATCCGGGTTGATGTGTTTTTTTTTTTTTTATGCATTGAAAAATTATTTTTTATTTTTCATTTTTTTATTTTTTATGTACTGTACATTTTAATTAATTTATTTTAATTATTATTAATTTTATATATATTGGTTATCACATAATTCGTATGCATTAATATATTTATTTACAAAACAAAATACTCTATTACTCTACGGGGATCGTCCGACGAGATAGGGAACGAAGACATAAAAGAATAATGGAAGAATAACGTAATTTTTTTTATTCACTCTCTCCCAGGTTTGATCTCCGGGTCAGATAGCTCTCTCTCTAGCGCATTATGTTAATATTGTGTTTTATTTCCTATTTTTTTAAATAAATATATGTTATTTGTTTTGAATAAGTATCGAAATCTCTCCTATCCTGGATCCTTGCGTCACTTACTCGCGATCCTATTCGAAAGTATGCTATAATTTATCGATATACGTGTTTTTACTCTGACATACATTGTGGGGACCCTACATAAATATATTAATGCATACGAATTATGTGATAACCAGTATATATAAAATTAATAATAATTAAAATAAATTAAAACGTACAGTACATAAAAATAACAAAATGAAAAATAAAAAATAATTTTTCAATGAAAAAAAAAAAAAAATGCACATCAACCCGGATTCGAACCCACTACCTTCAGATTACGAGCCACGTATTTATCGAGTGCGCCATCTGTGCACCTGGTGATCTGTTATCTATCCATCGCTTTTAAGCTGAATTATCAAAAGTTTGATTTTTCAAGTGTTAAAAAATACTATTAGAAGGCCATATTCAATGAAAATCTCGGACACGTATTCACTCATTTTTGATGTATTTTCACCATACGCAATCGGATCAAAATCGGTGGGGGGTCAGCTGTGTCCTCCCCTTGTTAGCTTAACATGTATGTTTACATGCTTACCATAAGCCTTTAGAGGTATACAGAAATAATAATACACCAAACAAGTTTAAATACATTAATTTTTCATCTTAACTGCATATTCCCATGCTTTTGATATACTCACCACTCTTTCATTTAATAAGTCCTTGTTATCTTGTCTTTTTACAATTTCTAATGTTTCCGTTAAGTACTTATGCTCCTTACTCGTTACTTGCCTGATCACTCTCGCTCTATCCCATAATATCCTTGTATTGTTCTTGTAGGCTTCTACTGCTATGCTGTATTTAAGTCTCCATTCCTGATGTCTCTCCTATGCTCCTCTAGTCTCTGCTGTAGAGTTCGCAAGAAGGTGCAAGGTGACCCATTAGAGAGAGTGCAAAAAAGTGAGTGCTCGAAATATATAGGAGTTACTTTGCAAACTCTAGAGCAGAGACTAGAGGAGCATAGGAGAGACATCAGGAACGGAGACTTAAATACAGCGCTAGCGGTAGAAGCCTATGGGAACGATACAAGGATATTATGGGATAGAGCGAGAGTGATCAGGCAGGTAATGAGTAAGGAGCATAAGTACTTAACGGAAACATTTGAAATTGTGAAAAGGCAAGATAATGAGGACTTATTAAATGAAAGAGTGGTGGGTATATTAAAAGCATGGGAATATGCAGTTAAGATGAAAAATTAATGTATTTAAACCTGTTTGGTGTATTATTATTTCTGTATACCTCTAAAGGCTTATGGTAAGCATGTAAGCATACATGTTAAGTTAAGTGTTTATGTATTTAGTTTTGTTTTTTCTACCTTTTTTAAAAACTGTTAATAAAACAAAGAATGCCATTAGAACAGTTTAGCGTTTTGAAACGATTAGTTTTTTGTATGTGTTTAGAAATCTGAGGATGGCTTTAAAAGAGCCGAAAACGTTTCTTTGATTTCATTTGATTCTGTGTTTATTAAAGTATTTACTCAGCTGCTGATTGTGCTTCTATAATCTTTAAGCTAATATATGACTTTTATGGCAATAGCATTGTCATAAAAACATTTGCTATTGTCATAAAACATTTGCTATTGTCATAAATTTCAAGTGATGTATATACGAGGGGAAGTGAAAAAGTAAAGGGACATTTGAGAAAAGGTGCATTTATTCTAATGATAGAAAACTGAAACATACCTTATTTTTCTACGTAACCTCCCTGGACTTCAATGCACTTTTCCCAACGTTTTACAAGTTTTTTGATTCCGTTGGAAAAAAGTTTTTCCGTTGTATCTGTAACCAATTTTGCACCGCAGCAATGACGTCTTCATCGGTTGCAAATCTTCTTCCCCGTAGTGCTTCCTTTAAGGTCCAAACATATGAAAATCGCTTGGAGCCAGGTCTGGACTGTATGGTGGGTGTTCCAGCACCTCGAATCCCAACTCCTTTATTGTGTTGGCCGTCCGTTTGGCAGAATGTGGCCGAGCGTTATCTTGCTGCAGGATGACACCTCTTCACAGTTTTCCACAATGTTTGGATCTGATTTCAGGTTTCAGTTTCGTATGTTTGGACCCTTAAAGGAAGCACTATGGGGAAGAAACTTTGCAACCGATGAAGATGTCATTGCTGCAGTGCAAAATTGGTTACAGATACAACCGAAAAACTTTTTTCCAACGGAATCAAAAAACTTGTGAAACGTTGGGAAAAGTGCATTGAAGTCCAGGGAGGTTACGTAGAAAAATAAGGTATGTTTCAGATTTCTATCTTTAGAATAAATGCATCTTTTCTCAAATGTCCCTTTACTTTTTGACTTCCCCTCGTATATTCTTACTCTTTTTATTGAGCCTAATGCTTTCTGGAATTTTTCATTCTGATTTCTAATTCTCATGAATCAGGGACAAAAATTACTATTAAGCTAAAAGGGAAAATTATAATGTAGTCCTAAATCCAAAAATGTTAATATTTCTGCATATTTGACTGAAAAATGGATATCTAATTGTAAAACAATGACAAAATAATTTCAATATAATAGGCTCTTGATTTATGTAGTTTTGATTCCATTGTTTCAAAGATATTCAGATGCATAAGCCCTTTTATTTGTACTGGATTTATATAATATGCAAACAATAAATTCATTAAACAATTTATTTATTTTATTTTTTGCAAAAGTATCACTTAGCTCTATTTTCATATTTCTGTTCACAATGTACTCATTAATTTTATCTAATTATTTCATTTATCAATATGATTGTTTGTGTATATTAAATTTAAACATTGTTAAGCTCATATGGTTTTCAATTTTCACTTAATTTTTTGGAATGAACCAATGATATGTAATGCTAAGAGTTTCACTATAATTAGCATTATCATAAAATAACCTGAAAAGCTAATATATTAATATTTAATGAAAATCCTTAATAATTCAGACTGTATGTAATAGTACTTCACTACTAAAACATATTTTTCAATATTGGTATTTTGATATTGATCCAATACCAAAACTTATAGTACTGGTATATTCTGACTGACAAAAAATTTGTTATTACCATATTTTTAAAATAAAGTTTGATGTTTGTTTATAGCATTTAAAACTATTTTCTGAATTTTAAATATTTATTTTTATTTAAATAATATTTTTGAAACAATAAAAGAAAACAAAAAAAGGAATAATTGTAAAATTTATATAATTTGTAATTTTATAAATTATACAAATTTATAAAATTTGTATAATTTACAAGTAAGACAAATGATTTCTATATTGTTATTTGCATATGTAATAAAATTCTTAAAAACATAAATTGTTGATATTGTTCCTAACTTGATGAGAATATTGGCAGGATATTATTGTAACCAACAATATCTTTTTGCAACAAAAGCTCTGGCTAATTCCATAATTCTTTAATAATAATATAGAAACTATAAACTCCACACTTATAAACTGAACCATTTTTAAACAAAAACTGGATCTTAATTGTAGATTTGAATGATACAAAATCACAATATGAGATAGTGGAATGACAAAAACATTTTCCTACCTTTAATGAAATATTAAATTATATTAAGTAATAATTTGCATTTATTTAAAGAGAAAGGGCATACTTAAAAATTTAATTCTTTAAATATGCTCTTTAATTTCACATTTTTGAAATGTTCAATCTTTGAAAAATGTGAAATTGTGATAATGTGGAGAGCATAGGGAAAGCATGAAAAAGATGGAAAGTATTCTACCAGAATAAATGTGACAGAAAAACAGAAAATACCCTTGATTCATCTCTTGCAACTTATAAGTAAGGTGGTGGGAAAATTTTAACCAACAAACAATAAAATAATGACTGAGAAAAAAAATTGTGATTTCTCATTATAGGATATTAAAATTGAATATCTGTTCAATCATTAAAGTTAAGTTACAGTTTACAATAAGCTAAAAAAAGATAGGGTGTTATTAATTAGAGAAATTTCCTAATATTAAGTCAGATATATTTGATCTGAAGATGGCTTTTTATATTAAATCTATAAAAGTTGTGCTATATACAATTCTCTTTTATGATCATGTATCTTGTTACACTTTTCAATGAAAAATATAAACAGTTGAACTGAATTATTATTTTATTTTTTAATATTTGTGTGTGTAAAAATAAAATAAAATCTTTTATATTTTGCTGTTTTTTTACCATAAAGTAAAAAATCAAGCTGATTAATCAGTGTTGAAAATGAAATTCTGGAATTGTTTATGTTGTGATTAATAAGTTTTGATAATTGAGAATAAGAATTCATTTTCTCATTTACTGTTTAAATTATTTTTATCTTTTATATTAAATTTTTCTATTTTCAATTTAAGACAATATCAATTAGTATATAATCCATCTGCTAAATATTTAATTATTAAAAATATATAACTATAATTAGTTTACAAGGAATTGACTTACATCTTTACTTTTATCTCTGTTTTTTATATTGGATATTTTATTTAATATGAGTGAAAATCTGTACATTCCTGATTTGTTATTTTGAAAACTTAGTAAAAACAAAGTACTACTTATTTGTCTGAACTTTGATGGCAGTAATATTGTCTAGCCTGCATAAATTCACTACTGAAAATGAGATCTCAATAATAACAATTTAGTTATTATTGAGATCTCATTTATTTATTATTATTATTATTTATTTTTTCTTTACGTTTGTAAAGTGGAACATTGCTTTGTAGGATCGTTATTATTATTATTTATTTATTATGTTATTATTGAAAAATAGTCTTTTCAATGAATTATAAATTAAAAATTGTAGTAATGATTTATAATTAGTTGTTAAGATAAGAACATTATTGCTAATGAAAAGCTATAAACAGTATATTAACAATTGTTTGAGAGATGTGTAAATAAGCTTGAGTATAAATCAGTATTTTCAGTTGCTATATAAAAAAAATCTATTGCAAACATTTATTTTATAATAATAATAATAAACATTTAAGGTTAATTTTTGCTTTTGAAAAAATAATTTTATCATCAATCAATAAATCTATTATAGTTTATACAATAATTCTTTCTAAAAGAGTAATTGTTTATCATTGTAGATGAATATAATTACAAAGAAATGTAATAGGCCCCAATTTATATGATTAATTCATCAAAAACATTTTCACATAAATTGAAAACCATGTAACACAATGCTTAAATTTGGTATATATGAATGAGCTTAGTAATAAACAGAATGGCCAAATGAAATTTATATGCATACTTTAAGCCTAGATAAGAAAATTTTAAGGTCATAAGTGATATTTTTGCAAAAAGTAAACTGTTTAATGAATTTTTCATTTGCTTTTTATAAAAATCCAACAAAAATAAAAGAGACTTATACATATACTTATCTCTGAAATCATATAAGTTGGGACCCACTATATTTTATCCATATGCAAATTTGCAATATGACAATGTTATGAAAATATTAAATCTAATCAATTTTAATCTTTAGAATAAAATTATTCTCTTATTTAATTTTTTTTAATAAAATAATTAATAGTTTTTTGCATATAAATGATGATGATAATTTAGATTTTTTAATTCTAACTTCAAAAAAATTTAATTTATTTTTGTAAACAACTTATCAGAATGAAAATTTTTTTAAGCATTATGAATAAATTTAATATAAATATTTGATAAAAATACACAGGAGGCAAAAGCTAAATTACAAATTGTTTTCCTTAATTTTTTTAACATTTAAATATGAAATCTGAAAATGTCATAAAGAAGTATTTAAAGCATGCTGAATATAATGAAAATGCCATACAGTGAGCAGTATGCAAATCTTGAATTGCTGTAAAAGTTTTGCTATCTGATATCTTCTTGTTTTTCATTTTTAGAACTTTTATTTATAATTCTGGAATAACTAAATCTTAGAAAATATATAATAGATATTGTTTAGCTGAGTCTTTGTGATGGTGTACTATTGGTTGGATGGAGTTGAAAATTAGTCAAGCTGATATGATCAGAAAGTTGAATGTGTCAAGAATAATGGTATCAAAGCTATGGAAATAGTTTTAGGATGCAGAGGGATGTTGCTAGCATGCCTGTTGAATGATGTCCTCATGCCACAAGTTCTCAAGATGACATTATCAGCAAATACAGGTATTCCCCAACTTAACTTATGTTTATCTGAACTCTATAAATCCAAATTTATGCAAAAAATTTTCCAAAAGTTTTTCCTTTTTTTGAAGTATAGAGCATAAAAAAATTATTGTATTTGCAAAATATAAGTCTGAATATGTTGGCTTATAACATTTAAAAGACTATATTACTTTATTTATTTATGTTTGATGTTCAGTATTGATTTAAATAACTACTCCATAAGCATTACAGCAAGTTACTATTTAAATAACATACCTTTAATTCAAGAAAAAATATTTTATAAAAATATCTTATCTAAATAGTAACCTATGTAGGGTTTGAGAATAGCTATTCAAATCATTGACATAAATAGTAGAGGTTTATAACTTTAGATTTATTTTTGTTTAAATCATTTAAAAAAATGTTTGGGATATTGTTTGTTGATCTTAAGTATCATATTTGTATGATGTCATACCATGTGGCATGAGAGCAGTATTGTGCCATAACATGATATTAGTGAAATTACAGTAGCCCACTAACTCCATTAGTTTTTGCTTCAGAATTTTTACTAAAAAAAGCATTTTTTTTTTTTACTTTGCAAAATCCAAATTATTTAAAATCTTTTGGCCCAATTATTTGCTTAAAATCAGGGAATATCTATAACTGAAATGAAATTTTACAGAATATAAGATGAATTTTTCTCCTAAAATCAGACATAAAATCATTGTTCCCAGTATGTTAAATTGCAATCTCTTGTAGATTAATTCCACTGAAAAATGCTAATGGCTCATTATCATTCATTTGTAGGCTGTCATATTGCAAAGACTTGCATTCAGTTGTATACTGTTAAGTGATGTCATTTGTTAATCATTTAATGAAATTTTATTTTATAAACTTGATGTTTTTTGTCATATATTATTAAAAGTAATAAATTCTAGAAGTGATATATGTTTAATTATATTAGAATAATTTCTGTATCTATCTCTTTTTAGCAACAGATCCTTTTATCACTATATCTCAGTGCATGTTGGCAAACGGGAATAAATACTAAAATCTTTAAATCATGTATTTATTATTTA
>AYEL01074507.1:0-27510 GCA_000484575.1 Olivierus martensii | reverse complement strand
TTTGTCCCAATTACGCAGCTGTCCCAATTAACCGGTGTCCCAATTAAGTGGAATCCACTATATTTGGCTTCATTAGACAAAGCCACAATAGTTAAATTCAGAGAGAAAAACTGTATTAAAAAGGACTCGCTTGCAGTTCACATTAGCAAGTCATACTTAATTTAAGTTTTTCAACAATCTAATTAATCTACAGGTTTGGAAAACAATATTGAGCACAATGAAGCTCTTGCAGATGAAGTTTATCTTCAATATAATCAGCTTTTAGAGATTTGGATCCTTAAAATGCTTTCCAGCTAATTTCTTTAAATGCTTATTTCATTAATGTAATTTATTGATAAACTTGTTTAAATTCAGTTTGATTCTTTCCTTTAATCTGATCAATTTGAAGGAAAAATTAATTCAATTTTTATTTATATTTAGTTATTAATATACTGTTTAAATTTCTTTAGAGTAATCTATCAGGTACTGTGGTGCCACAGTGGGATCAGGCATCTCAGGGAAATACTTTATTGCAACCAGTATCATCTCACTCTTCAGTACCACACCATTCAAATCCATGGCAGGTAAAGGGAAGATTTTCTTTTTTTAAATAAATTTTATATAAAAAAAATAATCATTGCTTTTGAAGTTTAAAATAATTTTAAATATTATTATATCAATCTCTTGAATACAGAGATTAAATTTATTTATTTTTACAATTAATAGCAAGATATCTTACTATGCCAAAACTATTTTGTAATTGTATTTTCTTACTTCTAGTTGTAAAACAGTTATAAAATTTTATAACTCAAGCATTACAATCAAGTTTTATTTTTAAAACTTGATTTTACAATAAAATCTTATTACATGATAAGATTTTATTGTAAAACTTTATTACAGTGAAAAAAACGTTCAACAGATATCTTCATAATTATAATAATAAAGCTCTTTGTTGCAATTTAAATTTTTATTTGAATGAAATTAAACATTTGCTTGCAAAGTCGCTACTTTCAACAATATCAATAATAGTAACTAAATATCACCTAATGGTTCTAATGACTGCAGATCCAGAATTTGGCCTGAGCTAGGTCTTTTTACTACTTTCTACAATAAATAGATTAAAAAAAGTATCAATAACGTCTAACCGACAAAATAAGACAACTGGAAACTTACAACTAGAAGTATCAAACCAAGTGTTAACTCTAAAATGACAAAACAATGATAGAAACTTATACTAATAAACTGAATAAATTCTCAAACAAACGACAAAACAATGATAGAAACTTATACTAATAAACTGAATAAATTCTCAAACAAAGTTTAAATAATAAAATATAAATTTATTTGACTCAAAACACTTACAAAAGTGTAAACAAAGCTATATTTAAGCAATAATAAAGCACCAATCAAATTATCAACAAAACTTACTTATAAAACCAAAACAGCACATTTAGCAGTAGGTTATCAAACTATATACTTTAATTATATCCAAAAACTATCATCAGTTGAACAACAGATTTTAAAAAGAACTACAAATGAATTATGCGCAATAGAACAGAACATATTAAATATGTCATTTCTGGATATAATTAAAGTATATACTTTAACTATATCCATATTTATTTAATTATAATTAAAGTATATACTTTAATTAATTATATCCAGAAACAACATATTTAATATGTTCTGTTCTATTGCGCATAATTCGTTTGTAGTGCATTTTAAAATCTGTTGTTCAACTGATGATAGTATCAAGTATACTGAAAACGTTTTTGATTTAATTAAAGTATATAGTTTGATAACCTACTGCTAAATGTGCTGTTTTGGTTTTATAAGTTGTCATTTCGAAGATAAGCAGTTTTAGTAATCTTGAAAACTTATTTAATCAAAATTCAAATATTCACAATCAATATAACCTTAAATAGTAATTAATTCTAATACCTCTACTACCAATACAAACTTAATCCATTATAGATCTTTACAAGAAATTCAAATATCACTATTGAGTTCCACTTCAATTCGGATACCTTGCTGCAGCAGTTGCTGCATACATTTTTATACTCGTGACATACAGTCCGAATTGCTTCATTTACATAATGTCGTGCAACAATTCCAAATTTCTTAATTTACAGAGTAATCAATTCATGTTATCCTCTTTACGAATTAATTATGTACCAAACAAAACATCGATAAGAGATCATTCTTATATTCTCACTTCGGATCAATTGTAAAATTATTTAGATTAGATGATATCAATAGCTGAGAGAGTTTGTTCGGAAGACGGATTTCCATTCCATAGCACGTGATTGCTAACTGCCGAGACAGAGTGGGTTAACTCTGGAAAGTGAGTTAACTCTTAAACTAAAATATAATACATTAAATAATAATGAAAGTAACGATAAATAATAAAATAATAATAACAGTTAGGTCAGCGTTAACTTCTTCACATGCTATCAGAATGAAAATTGAATAAAAAGAAAGTTTTGTATTTACTCATCACAGATAACATGCTTAATTAATTTTACAAAAAATTCAATGATAAATAGTCCAAACAAATATTGAATTTTAACTAATCTATACTTTCATTTATAAAAGTAATAAATGTTTTTGAATTATAAAATAATAATTTACTGCCAATCCTGTATTTTAGTATTAGACTTATATAGCAATACACAAAAAATCTTATGTATGATTCATTTACATGAAAATTATGCAAGTTATTTCATGTCATATTTTTTATAATTTATTATATGAATTTTTTGCTAATCATTAAAAACAGACTAATGTTTAACCTATTTGTGAAAACTCAGTTTTGGTGATGATATATAGATCTGTTGACATAACTTTCAAATGAAATTACTGGATAATGGCTTAAGTACAAGTACAAATAAAAATGCAATAAACAATGATATTAAATAAACAAATTTTTAATATGCTGCTATTCTGCCTGGTTTGCAGGAGGATCAGATTTAGGTCACAAAAGACTAGTGTTTTATGATGATTTTTGATCTGTTTTTTGTTTTACATAAATTGATCTGGTTACTTTTTAATTGAAAAAAAGCTTTTTGTTTTGGTTTTTATTCTTACTCTCTTCTGCTCCTTAATTAAATTGCCACACCACCTTTTAAAATCCAAAGCCATTCTTTTTAAAAAAGAATTTTTAATTTTTCAGCAAGAAAAAAATTGGATTTTATGGGCCATATATTGTATTCTTATATTGTTTTTAATTTTGATTAAATATCATAATTAAAAAAATTACGAGAGTCATTTGTCCTAATTTGCATAAATAATTTTTATGTATTTTTTCAATTTATTAATTTTTTCCACATTGGATAAAAAATGTTTTTAAATCCAAATTTTCTATTATATTTTGTTTCAAATAATACCAAATACTTGATAGTTCTAAAAAAATTTTTCAACTAATGAAGGCTGTTTATGTTTATAACCTAATACTTCTAAACAAAAATTAGAGAATTTATTTCATATAGTGGAACAGAAATGAATCTTGTACTAAATTTCATGAATTTGTAATTATCCAAAAAATAGATATTAATGATCAATCTATACTGTAACAGCAAAAAGTGAAGAAAAGTAATGATTATTGATGCATTCTTTATTCTACTCTTTATATCTGTTATATGAATGATTGGCTTATTTTTTGGCAGGGCACTGATTATCCACTCTTGAATCTATCCATTCTTTCATAAAATTCTCTGTCAAACATCAAACTGGTGATTCCATTTCTTTCCTACAGCTATTAATTACTAATATTGGCACATTCTTTCAATACTCCATATTAATCTGCAACTTACATTTTCTTCTGTCCAAGTTGTATCAGTTTGGCCGTTACAAGGATGCTGCTGTTATTCCACTTATTCGTCATGCCTATTGCCGTCCTTCTAGACAATCTGACATGTATTATGAATTAAAACTTGTAAAATCTGACATGTTAACAACTGGCTATTCCACTGCAAAATTCTTATCTAAACTGAAAAAATTAGCTAGCTCTTTTCCTACTTATTTTTCTCCAAGTCTACTGTAAACCTTAAATATATTTCTTACTTTATTACTTATTTTGGTCTTCTTATCTATAAAATTAAACAGTTGGCTTCCAAATTTGAATTAAACCTATCAGTTTCCTCAATGTCCATCTTTTTTGTCATATTCTTGTTAATGATAGAGACTCTAAACTAAAAATTGAAATAAGTGATATCTCTTTTTATCCTTTTATAAAAACAACAAACATTGATGCCAGTGCCAAAGACTTTTGGATTTGTATTGATAAACATATTTTGAACATTCAAAAATGAAAATTATTGCCTTTTTCTTGTAGAGAAAGTGCTGTTGATTAGGAAGAAGCAAAAGTAATTGTACTTAACATCCCTATCAACACCTTAGTTTTCAGAGAAGTCTCAGAAATAATGTTCCCATGCATTTAATAATTCATCTGTAAATGCTACTACAAATCTCGTGCTACAATAAATTTGACAAGAGTATAAAAAAAAGTCAAACAAATAAAATTTTATAAATATAAAAACAATAGTCTCTCCAATTACAATATCTTTTATTTTTTTGTTTTCCATCCCAGTTTTTATTATTTATTTTGCCTCTTCTCATTATATAGGGTGCGGCAGTGAATTAGGCCATTTTAAAAACGTTATTGATGAAATGATGAAATTTATTTGGGTATAACAAGTTGGAATACAAAGTAGACATGAAAGCATTTATTTTAGGAACCTATCTACCGTATTATATGAGGATTACCTATATTTTAATAAATTTTTGTTACATTTTGACAAATTATATAGACATAACTACTTAATTAATGAAAATTTGCATAATACTTTGTTTTTCAGTAATAATTTTTTTAAATATCTGATTTTCTTCATAACTTATTTTATTCATAAGGCTTGCCACTATCAAAAAATAACAGATATTTTGTTGAATGACTAATATTTCATGTAAAAGAATCATGTTTTCTCTAATCTCATGTAATGAATAAAAACATGCGAAAGAAATAAAATTTGAAAAAAAATTTTACATCATTGAATGAGAATTAAAAAACAATAAATTTTTGAAATTTCAAAATCTCATGTAATGAATAAAAACATGCGAAAGAAATAAAATTTGAAAAAAAATTTTACATCGTTGAATGAGAATTAAAAAACAATAAATTTTTGATGAAAATTAAGTGAGATTTTACAATATTAATTTTTTGCATATAGGTTTATTTTAACAAACCTTGCAGTTATCCAACAGATTAATATAGGAAAGTTTCAGTTCATTATAATATTATCAAAATTCTAATTTCTTGTTTATTATAATTAATTAATTTTATTAATATGATACTTTTACATTAATGTGTATGTATGTGTGCTTTTTTGTATAGAATATAACAACACAGTCTTCTAATGTTGATCCTTGGAATTGGGATATAGAAGGAAGCCAAGGAAACTCGGCTATTCATCAATCTGGTTTTATTCCATCAGTACAAAATTGGCAACATCATGATACATTTCATAATCAACCACAACAAAATGTAACTAGTCAACTGCCATCTGAAACAATAATAAAAAATCCATGGACAGAAGTGAATCAATCTCAGCAGCCATTAAGAAATGTTAATGAACAGCATGGATGGAATTACCAGCAACAATATCCAACGGAAAGTACTAGTAACAATAATTCATACAACTGGCATGTTGAGCAATCATATAACAGAAATGAATATAATCAGTGGTATGGACATCAAAAACCAATTGTAAATCCATTGCCTTTACAAAATCAAGATGAAAAACTAGAAAATACTAATACTAATCAATTTGCATCAAATCCTAGTTGGGATTGGGAAAAGAATTGGACAAATTTATCAAATTTAGAAACATGTAAAGAACAAGTTAAGAATCAGATGTCTCAAGTAATTCCTGAAGGTCAGTTGGATTCAGAAAATTGTTCTGCTTCTGAATCTGTAATTAATGAAATTAAAAGTGAAGTGCAAGGCTGCAAAAATTCTGTAAATATTAGTTCTGAAGTTTCTGAAAATGGCATGGTAAAACATTCTGATTCATCAGATTGTAATAAGGGTCTTTCAGCATTTTTTAATAATGATAACACATTTGTAGATTGTTCAGTACCAACAACAGAAGCCTCATATGTAAATAATGAAAAAGATAATTCCTTGCAAGAAAAAAATCAAAATAATATAATTGGTGATAAAATACAAGACATTAGATTAAAAAAAGAAATAGAAGAAAATTCTCAATTAATAAATGATGATAGATTAAATGTGAAAGAATTAGATTCATCTTCAAATGATGATGATGATGATGAAACAAGTACAATCAATAAAAGAATGGAAAACCTTTCATTAAATTCTTCCTTGAAAGAGAGAGAGATCTTTCCAATAGAAGGTAGAATGATTTTATTTAAAAGTAGTTTTTAAATTTTAGTTTTAAAGAAAAAGTTGTTTTAATATTATTGTAAAATTTGCAGCCAATTTTTCTATAACTTATATTATATAATTGAAATTAGCATTATTAATAGAACCTGTTAATCAAGAAGTTCCAGAACCATCTGCTGATATTCCACAAATAGAAACAAATTCATCTCAACGACAAAGAGGAGTTGTAAGTAATATTTTATAAATTAATACTCAGTTTACCTTAAAACTATTTCAAAATAATATGAATTGAAATTTTTCTATTAGATTGGAAAATATTAGTACAGTTAATTTATATCTGTAATTTCAATCAAAATAAACTACCTTATTTAGATTTATTTGTGTAATGATTAAAAATTTTTGAATTTAATATATGGTTAAAAGTTATATTAATAAACAAGCTTACACAGAACCAAATTTTTATTTTATAATATAAACTCATGCTTTTTGGATGTTTTCTATGGATTGCCAAATTGTAATACCATATTTAATTATAAATATTGCCTCTTATAATTTATAAAGGGAAATTATGAATAAAGTTTTTTAATCATAATTTCCATTTCTGACTGACTGACATACCTTTTTTGTTTTATCAATGTCACATATAAAAGATTTATGAAAAGTACAAACATAAATTGTTTAATTCAAAAATTATGTATTGCAAGCAATAAAATAGTTAAGCTGTTTCAATGTACATCAAACATATTGGTTTTTATTGTAGAGATGGTTTAATTTTTTTGTGAACAGTTTTTCCTTAATTATTAAAAAAAATGATCCCAATTATAGAAAATAATAATGTTAAATAATTTGGAAACGAATTTATTTGGTAACTTTATAAAAGCTAAAATAAAACCATATGCTAATGATAAATCATTACCACTTACAAACTGTATGTGTTTTATTTAAAGGAAAATGTTGTTATAGTATTATAAAGAATATATGAATAAATTGGGAAGGAAAAAACAATTGCATTGTACAATTCAAAATACATTTCTTTTGCTGAACAAAAATAATCATACTATAGAATTAATAAATACACAGTAAACTTAATAGAATCAAAAATCACAAAAACTTATTGTTAGTAATTCTTTCAAAGTTCCTTCTCAGTTATATCAAATAAAATAGAACAGAATATCAAGCATATTTAAATTTATTGAATTAATACTACATAACAAGATTTAAATATGCTTAATGTTCTATTCTATTTTATTTGATATAACTGAAAAGGAACTTTGAAAGTATTTTAAGGATAAGTTTTTGTGATTTTTAGTTCTATTAAATGAGTTTGTTTATTAATTATTGATTTTGGACCTAGTTCACATTTCATACACTAGAACATATGTATTTTTCATTAATATAATATTTTTGAATAGTTGCTTGTGTTATTTATGTAATACAATATTACACATTATTTTACACACACTATTTTATGTAAGAAATATGTTATCTCTGCATTATTTTGATATATAATAAACAAATTTTTATGCACCCCTTTATAAGATATATGTTATATTAGAAAATATATACTATTATATCATACAATAATATTGTTTATTAATTTTAAATGCATATAAAAATTTAATTGTTGTATGTGAAAACTTAGTGATCTAAAAGAAAAACTTTTGTAACTACAGAACAGTTAGTGTGTTACTTTCTTATAAATATAACAAAATGGCAGAATTTCCAATAAAAATTTTATTGTATAATATGATTATTTCAAAAGTTTGAATATAAGATAACTGCTACTTTTTAATGTTTTTTTTTTAACTAATAGAATGTATTTGCATTGCATTAGCATTGTTTGAAAAGTTATTTTAGGGAAACTAGCTTTGATCATTTACATGTTAGTTTCACCTACAGTTTCAATTGTTATTTAATAGGATGCTTATAATCTTTAAAAATTTCACTTTTTGATAAATCTGACTGCCTTTTCACACTCCAGTTTAGAAAATATTTTTTCAAAAAAATGAAGGTAATTAAATCAATATAATCCCAATATCATAAAGTGAAAATTGCATATTGTGATACTGAGATAATATCTAAATTGAGCATGCTTTCTATCTTCTTTGCAAAAAACTTCAATCAGAAAATTATTCCATATGTTTCTTTCATTTGTTGTTATTTCGAACATTATATTTTTTGAAATATTATATTATGAAGCTAATTAAATCAGGAATCATATAAAATGTCTAATAAATATTGTTCAGAATGAATGAAGTATGCAAATTATGAAATTATTTATCAGTAGGACTTCCTAAGTTTTTTATATCACTATATTTAATTGTTTTGATAAATAGTTACATTCTTACCCCTTAATAAACACTCGGATAATATATTTTAGCTATTATGTGTAATTCATTTTAATACCTGTCTTTGCATTATTCGAACTCAATTAGTGCGAGTTCGAATAATGCAATATTCGATTAGTGCGACTTATAAAAATGATACCGTTTTTCATTTAGTGCGAGCAAATATTCGATTAATGCGAGTTGTAAGCATAGACCAGTCTTACTAACAAAGGTCCGTTCCCTTTTATGATGTCAATTAACAAATAAATGTTAATTTTCGGTTAGTAAAACTAGACGAAGAGCAGTCCAAGAACAGTCACTTGCTTTGGTGAAACACCAGAAAGATGGGCTTTTTGCCATTAGCTATTTAACATTAACACACCAGAAAGATGGGCTTTTTGGCATTAGCTATTTAACATTACTATTACTCAGCTTTGTTATCATACACACGCAGTCCAAGAACAGTCACTTGCTTTGAAGGGGTGAAACACCAGAAAGATGGGCTTTTTGGTGCTTTTTGGCTATTTAACATTACTATTACTCAGCTTTGTTATCATACACATACGGTATAGTACAGAATTTTTTCTTTTAAAAAATATCGAAATGAATAAAAGGAAGAACACTTTTGATGATTGTATGAGACACAATTTCTGGTAAGTTATTAATTTAGATGAGGAACAACGATGTAAAATATAAGAATAAATATTTCTTAAACAATTAGTATTGTGGTTATTCATCGTGAGGTTGGTTAATGGCCAAAATCTCACAAAAGTAAGAACCAATTACTATATTTTACATATAGTTAATACTTTGAATAGTGCGAATTTGTATAGTGCTAGAAATTCGTGGAACCCATTATTCGTACTAATTGAGGCCTACCTGTAATACATAATACCCTGCTTAGTGTATTTATATCCACCATTTTGAAACTGATATAACATGATGTGATCTAAAATGGACTGCATCATACAGTAAAGTATATATTGTTATGATATAATTTGTCAAATTGGGAGACAGTAAAGAACCTATGATCACTTAGTATCTTTCTCTTAGAATCTTCCAATATTCTTGTTTTCAAAAGTCCTGGAGTAATTCTTTTTTTTTCGTATAGTGTCTCACACCTAGCTTTCCAAAGGTGTCGTTTAATATTAGATAACATATAATTGTAGACATAGCTATTGAAGGTCTTATAGTTACTATGATTAAGGATGTTGTCTTCTGTTATGTAACATTTAAATAATTTACTTAACCACATCCATTGCAATTTAGCTCTGCTGCAATCAGTCACAATATGTTTCGATATCTCTTCTGTATTGCAGGTGGTACACTTGTTATGTTTAATTCTACTCATTTTTTGTAAACGGTCCTTAGTAGCATACGCATCAACAGCGTAGCGCCAATTCGATTCCTGTAGTTCTGGTGAAAGGGTGGAGTCATGTATGTGCTTCCAATTAACACGTGTCAGGTCTGGGATGTCATCACATTTATAAATATTATCATAGATACATTTGGGCTTAATGCGAGTGGTCAAAGTAAGAAGTGATGTGTCCAATTTCGGTAAGTATTCCTTCCAGATGTTAACATAGGATATGATCTTGTTATGTTTTATTGTCAGATCAGCAGAAGAGAAGTGAGTTACTTTCTGCTAGAAAATATACATAAAGGTAACATAAGGGATGACTACTAAACCTAACAGTATTGATAATAAGTGATAATTGTGTGGAGATAGCAAAATGATAAAGATCAATCAGACCCCATCCACCCAAATATTTGGGTCTTTTAATCATCATTCTTGTTTTCAGTTCAACACCACATTGCCAAAAGAATTTATAAATTATGCATTCCAATTGACGGAATGTTGACTTCGTAAAAATTACCAAATACAAGTAATAAAGTATTTTTCCAAAAATAATAGATTTAATGACTAATGTTCGTTCCGGCATATAAAGCCATATGTTATCTAATTGAGCAATTATATCTTTGACCTTAATCATGATGTTGTCTATATTTAGTTTATTTTCAAAAATGAAATAATAATAATCAATGTAGAACAAGAGATGTTTTAATAAAATATTGATGTATTATATCGGTATTAAAAGTTATTGAAAAAGACTTTTCTTACTTTCTTCAATCGTTTTTATTTTGCTCTTCTAAATTTCTGTTTAGCCATGTTTTAGGCATTAACTTTCCGTTTAGCCATGTTTCAACATCAAAAGTGCAGTGATAGCATCACAGGTGTATGGGACTACATTTGATTAATATGCTTGAATAGAAAACAAATATCTGGATCCGGTGGCTGATTGATTTCACTTTCCCTGTTTTTCCTTTATCTCTTTGCCATAGGCTTATGATTTTTAATATTTTTAATACAAAATTGGTAATTCTGTAGAATCGTTACTTTTGTCGTCGTTTTTATTTTGCTCTTCTAAATTTCTGTTTAGCCATGTTTTAGGCATTAACTTTCCGTTTAGCCATGTTTCAACATCAAAAGTGCAGTGATAGCATCACAGGTGTATGGGACTACATTTGATTAATATGCTTGAATAGAAAACAAATATCTGGATCCGGTGGCTGATTGATTTCACTTTCCCTGTTTTTCCTTTATCTCTTTGCCATAGGCTTATGATTTTTAATATTTTTAATACAAAATTGGTAATTCTGTAGAATCGTTACTTTTGTCGTAGGAGCTAAAATTTTGGCACGGGACCGGAAATGACGTCATCGGGGGCTTAATCTGACTTCCGATAATGGTGCATGCACAAAAAAATCCAAAGTAAAAAATTAAAAAAACAGGCTAAATTAAAATACCTGCCTCATCTACCGTCGAGTCGCTGCCATGACAGTAGCAACTCAGCAGAGCCTGAAGTGACTATACCACGCTGACGGCTGAGCATCCAAAGTAAAAAATTAAAAAAACAGGCTAAATTAAAATACCTGCCTCATCTACCGTCGGGTCGCTGCCATGACAGTAGCAACTCAGCGGAGCCTGAAGTGACTATACCGCACTGACGGCTGAACAGATGTCCAAAATTTATTATTATTATATTATAATATCTTATCTTATAATATTTCTTCTTGTACTATTGAAGAACTTATTTCTTAATATTATTAATAATTTATAAACAAAAGAGCTTACTTGAAATCGGAGGATAAAATTACTTTGCCAAATTTTGCGTCAAACGAATTTGATGTCAAACGAATTTTGGCGCGTAAACGCTGTGTTGCCAGATTTGAAGAGTAAAAAAGTTTCGAGGTTGTGCTTCAATGTAGCTGATTTAATGTTGCCAGATTTGAAGAGTAAAAAAGTTTCGAGGTTGTGCTCCAAACGTAGCGGATTTATAGTTGCAAAATAAAATTCTTATTTTTAAATATTCATAATATAAAAATTACCTTCTTTTAAATAAACATTCTAAAAATTTAAGACTACAAATTATAAAAAGAGGTTATAGGTTAGTACTTATAGGCCCAAGCAGGCCGGATGGCCTGCAGCTGCCTGCGTAGGCCTGGAGGTAGCCAGGCAGAGCAAACGAAGCCTTACTGGTACTTACTAGCAAAAATCTGTGTGAACCGATGTTCCAACACGAAAGGATCGTTGAAGCGAAACGAAATTTCAGTTTAACGATCCTTCGGTGTTAACGATCCAGTAAGGCTTCGTTTGCTTGGCCTGGCTACCACCAGGCCTACGCAGGTAGCGGCAGGCCATCCGGCCTGCTTGGGCCTATAAGTACTAACCTATAACCTCTTTTTATAATTTGTACAGTCTTAATTTTTAAGATACAGTCTTAAACTTTTGGATTATCCCGTCAACCTCTCAAATTTCCAAAATAAACATTTGGAATTTGAGAGGGAAATTTGTTGATGGGATAATCCAAAAGTTTTAATCTTCAAATCTGGCAACCCGGACAACAGGTGATCATGTGACTGCAGACCAAGAACATTCCGCGCCCAGTCGAAAAACAGTTTGGAAAAATCCGACCATAGGAATATAAAATCTATTTCTATTACTGAGAAATGATAAGCATTTTAAATTATATAAACCTGAATGATGGACAAAAAAGGAGTATCGACAGCCGGCGTGTAAAATAGGAGGATTAAATCTCAGGACGATACAGAAACGAAAGGCTACTATCATGGTGGCGACCCGGCGGTAGACGAGGCAGGTATTTTAATTTAGCCTGTTTTTTAATTTTTTACTTTGGATTTTTTTGTGCATGTACCATTATCGGAAGTCAGATTAAGCCCCCTGATGACGTCATTTCTGGTCCCGTGCCAAAATTTTAGCTCCTACGGCTAAAGTAGTGATTCTACAGATTTACCCAAAATTTAATTATCAAATCTTAGATACAAATCTAAAGAATGTGCATTAAAAAAGATATCGCATTAAAGTAGAAATGACACCATGATTTCATCATTCCACCACTTTGCATACTTGTGGTATGAATGATGGGGGAAAATTCCTATGGTGCAATTTTTTTCAATTTTAGTGGTTGGCTTAAATAAAATTTAAGTTTAACAGAAAATGGTATTGATGCAAGCAATAAAGATAGTCAATTAGTAATGATGGTAAAAAATTATGATCGTCATAGATGGTTTCACTTTATGTTTGTTCTGTTAAAATGATGATTGTGGTCGCATTAAGGAGGTAGTTGTCTTATGGAGAGTTAAATAGCATTATTTGTATGAGAAAAAATTTGGTTCACATAAAATTGTCGTCTTCTTATACAGGTGGTCGTGAAGTCAGTTTTCAGTGTAGTTGCTTATATTTACTTTAAATGTTAGCTTTATATTTTTATTAATTATGATCAATCGTTTTTAGTCATGGAATTTTTATTTTAGAGTAATAATCTACTAGAAAATTTATTCTTTTCTTTTTAGGATTGTCTCAGAAGCTATAGTTTATAAGAGTATATGTTGTTATGAAGTATATTATTTTTGCAAAAATATTTTAGAATTGTAAAATATATTTTATTATTAAATTATTTATTATTTTATTACGAAAAATAATAAATTAATATTGATAGATTACTTTAGAAGTTTTTCTTTTTGTCCTAATCATTTATTTTTACATCATATTGTTGTTAATTGCATGTAACTTCTTCTTTAGAGTCCAGACTATATTAAAATCTGGCAGTTCTCAATTCTGAGAGTAGTGGATTTTATAAAATAATAATGCATTTATAAATATAATGCAAATACAAAAAATATATTTTATTTTTATTAACATAATACAACAGAAACTGTTTACTGTTGTTCATTGTATTAGCTAATGAAATACAATAAGATCCTGCTTAACGCTGTTTCAATATAACATGTTTTTTTTTTCGAATTCTATATTTTTTATTGATTCACTTTAGTGTGGTTTTTCAAACTGTTAAACTTAAATAAATTCGAAATCACAATAATTTGTTTCTTTGATATTCCTATACTATCTCACAATGCATTTGATATCAGTTCAGTGCAGTACATATGAAAATCTACTGTGGTCACAGTTCATATTTATGATCGTTCATCAATGTTATTTTGCAGTTAAAGTTTAGCCACTATTAAGGAAATTATGGATCAGTTTATACAAAATGATCTAAATTTAAATAGAAGTTCAAAGACAAGACGAAGTGTCATGGATGCACGTACACATTTAAAGTAAATATAAGCAACTACAGTGAAAACTGACTTCAGGACCACCTGTATAAGAAGACCACAATTTTATGTGAACCAAATTTTTTCTCATACAAATAATGCTATTTAACTCTCCATAAGACAACTACCTCCTTAATGCGACCACAATCATCATTTTAACAGAACAAACATAAAGTGAAACCATCTATGACGATCATAATTTTTTACCATCATTACTAATTGACTATCTTTATTGCTTGCATCAATACCATTTTCTGTTAAACTTAAATTTTATTTAAGCCAACCACTAAAATTGAAAAAAATTGTCTTGCTATTGATAGTTGCTGGCTGAACGAAAGAGGAAAAAGCAAACAATTTTTAGTTAGATGATTCTTAACGAAAAAACAACCAGAAAAGGCAAATGATTTTTCATTAGATGATTCTTAATGAAAAAACAGAGTGTCAATGAGGAGAACCTTCCTCATCACAAACAAATTATTTACTTGAATATTTTTGATTATCATGAATGATTTATGAATACAAATCGATATTAGTAATAAAAATGTCTATAATTAATGTAATGCAATAATAAAAGTACATATATTTTTTTATTCATTGTCACGTTTCACCTATTCTCATTTTTACGTTTTAAGATGACCTCGTTTAGTGCTTGGTTTTTTTGGAACATATCCCCCGCGTTAAATGGGGTCTTACTGTAGCTTCATTTAATGAAACAGGAAACTAATAAAATTTTTGAAAATCGTTTGATTATATCATTTCTGCTGTAAAAATATTTTTCAACATAAATCATGATCACTCACACTATTCAAAATTAAAAATAATATTTCTCCACCTCCCATTCTAAAATTCAAAGAATTTATAAATTTTTAGAAAATTGAGTACAAAATAATATAATTAATAAATTAAAACATGACAGAAATCAATTTATTTATTTTAATAACATAATTCAAAATACTGCATTTCAATACAAGACCAGGTAATAAACACCAAAAAACTACAGAAAATACATACTAAAGGATAGCACATTAACAAACAGCACTTGTAGGAAATGCCACATGGCACCCGAAACGATTCAACAATATACATCTGGTTGCAAATTGCTTGCACAAACAGATTACTAAAACAGTAGCACAAACATAATACACCAAAAGCTTGCAACCAAACACAAATTAATAAACATCACTTACACCATACTACAAATACTTATCAGACACAATCCTAGAAAACTCTACACACAAGCACACTTACACCATACTACAAATACATATCAGACACAATCCTAGAAAACTCTACACACAAGATGCATACTATACTACAAATACATATCAGACACAATCCTAGAAAACTCGACACCTTAGAAAACTCGACACACAAGATATATTATGACAGAACAATCATAGACAAAAAAACCATACATCACAACAGACCAGACATCACTCTCATAGACAAACAAAACAAACCACTCTCATAGACAAACAAAACAAAGTTACCTACATTATAGACATCTCATTCAATAGACAAGCAAAACAAAGTTACCTACATTATAGACATCTCAATATCAGACACATACAACATCCAGAATGTATTCACCCAAAAAATTAGCAAATACACAGAACTCTCACAAGAAATTAAACGCCTCTGGAAAAAATTAGCAAATACACAGAACTCTCACAAGAAATTAAGCATCTCTTGCGAGCAAATACACAGAACTCTCACAAGAAATTAAGCGTCTCTGGGGAATGGAAAAGGTGGTCACAGTATCCATCATTCTCTTCTCCACAGGAGTAATCCCTCACACACCACACAAAAGCCTCAAAACATTAGATCTACATCCCAAGACATACGTAACACTACAAAAAGCATCACTACTCGATACATGCAACATAGTAAGTTTCTCAGCACTGATACAGACAGACAGTTAACACACAATTAAGGCTCAACTCACACATACCACAACAGAACCACGCCACAAGTTGCGACAGCGGTTGAAGCTGACTTCACTTAGCGGTCCGTCTGAGTTAGATTATGCGTTTCTATATTAATATAATTATAATTCACGACCATCCACAAACAGACTACCGTTTTGTAGTTGTGACATGGTTATGCTGTGGCTCGTGTAAGTTGAGCCTAAGTTTCACAAGTAATCATGTCTTTACTTGAGTCTGACATGGCGCTTTGCTCTGGAGTTACTCCATGCACACACTGCTGTACCACGAATAATAATTATAATCATAGTAATAATAATAATTATTGTTATTACTGTTATAACTAACTTGATTTGATTAAGGCTTAAGCCCACCTAACACCACAATGATATATGCACAACTGTGAATAGAATGGAAGTGATTCAGAGTTATGCAGTCATGATGCAAATTTTCAAATATTTATATAAATATATATATGTAAGGCTACAAAGATGTATAATTATCTTACAATTTTAAAAGAACACGAACACACACACACACACACCCACACACACACACACACACACACACACACACACACACACACACACACACACACACACCCACCCACACACCCCCACCCACCCACACACCACTAGGATGCCACACCAACTTAGTTTATTTTCTTTTCTCAGGAACCCTGCACTTTATCCACCATTAGTCATTTTGTTTACATAAAAACCAATCTCTTCCGACAAAAATTTCATAATTTAATATTATAAAGTATTTATTTTTTTTCTCTATATTCATATATATATAGATACATATACATACATACATACCACGTGCCAGCAAAATTATTCTGCGTGCCATAGGTTTGCCATCAGTAATTTATGATCATTCCAACTTATGATGTGTGATTCCAAACTGAACCTATATGTTATCCTCCATAGTTTTGGATATCGAATACCTAACAAAATGAACGGTTTCGGTTTGCACGATTTTTCCAGGAACGTATCTACCGTGTAAATCGAGGGCTGAGTGTATATTAGTCAATTCAGTATTCTGACTAATATACTGTATATATAAAAGTTAGAAAACTAAAAAATCAAAATATACTGAGATTTATAATTAATATGAATTTTTTTATTTTAAATCATTTAAATAATAAAATTTATAAAGTATTCAATGTAATCATTCATGTTTAAAGAACTGGTAAGAGAATTCTTGATTTTAATTTTTAACCTGTATTATATATTCCAAATATAACAAAAAATTTTTTTGATTAATGAAATAAGGAATATTTTGATTCAGTGTTTAAATACAAATAGTCTTCCTTTTTTTATCTATTATATTTTCATGTTGATCCAGTATACTGCACTTACTCTATCATTATATCATTGTTAGATTTTTCAAATTTGATCTAGTAATATGAATTAAATTTTGAAATTTGATCTAGTAATATGATATTAAATGCATCATAGTGAAGTTAGATTCATACTAAATTTCTAAGGAAAGCTAATAAGAATTCACAAAATATGACTATAGAATACATTTTATTTAAAAACCTGATAAATATTATACTGTAATTTGTTACACAATGTATTAATTATTTTTATAAGAAGTTTATAATTGTTTCATATTAATTATAATTCTACAGAATTATTTAATCCTGCACGATCACATTTAATTTTTATCAAAATTTTATTTTTGACAATAGAAGGGCATAAATGTTATCAGCATATATCTAATCTGTGGTTATCAGTGCATGGATCGCGTCATACCTTCACTGCTTAACACTTAGTGCACATCCTATATTCAAATGTTCTATTATTTATGGAAAAAGATATAAGAAACTGGTTTATTTGTAGTAAGAAATTGTCAATAATATAAAAAATATATCAAAATTTAGATGATATATAGCTTATCTTTCATTTGTTTCTACAGCTTTTAGAATGTAATATAAATTGTTGTTCATATGAATTAATTGTACAGTATTTAAATATCATTCAAGCAGCAGAGGTATACCAGCTAGTATATAATAACTACATAACTACGGTAATCAATGTCAATACTGTACTTATGAACTATTTAATAAATTTTTAAATTTATAATAAATTATTTTTACACCTAGCCCTCGATTTGCACGGCACTCAATTTACGTGGTTTCACTTTTAACGGTTTTTAAATAAAAACAAAAATTCTTTTTTTGGGTTTTATTTTGATTATTTTGCATTATGCCATTTATAAATTGTGGATCTACTTAGTCCACTTTCGCTTTCACAATTTATCGCTTACTATTAACTTTTACTGTCTTTGGACAGTAAAAGTAAAGCTCTTCTTAGTCCACTTTCGCTTTCACAATTTATCGCTCACTATGTACTGTCCAAATTTCGCAGTTCAACTAAACTCAACTCACGCTTGCAGCTCGCCTATTTATGCTTGAATGCTTTTATTGTTTTTATTTGTACTTTCGCTTTCACAATTTATTGCTCACTATTAACTTTTACTATCCAAGTCTCACACAATTTATCGCTCACTATTAACTTTTACTGTCCAAGTCTCGCAGGCAACTAAACTCAACTCACGCTTGCAGCTCGCCTAATTATGTTTGAATGTTTTTATTTGTACGGAATATTGTTAATAATCTTGTTTCACTATAACTAAATTCGATACAAAATCCGATAATTATCTCATACAACACTGATTTATATCCTCTTTCAGAATAACTGGCATTCTTAGTTCACTTTCGCTTTCACAATTTATCGCTCACTATTAACTTTTACAGTCAAAGTCTCGCAGTTCAACTAAACTCACGCTTGCAGCTCGCCTAATTTACATTTAATTTTTATCAAAATTTTATTTTTGACAATAGAAGGGCATAAATGTTATCAGTGCATGGATCGCGTCATACCTTCACAGAATTTCATCCTCTACCTACCTGTAAATGTTGGCACCACCTTTCTGAATCACCCTGTATAATAATATATAAAATTATTAATTATTATATACAGTGGATTCCGCTTAATTGGGGCAGCCAATTGCATAATTGGACCAAATCTCAAAGAATGGAAACTGAACTAATACATAATTTAAACGTTTAATTGGGACAGTAATAAACTGATAAACTAATACATAATTTAAATGCTTAATTGGGACAGGAGTCAAAGAATGGAAACCAAACTAATATATAATTTAAACACTTAATTGGGACGATAGCAGGAAAGGAATTTTCAATTTTTTATATATTTTAGGGATTTTTCGAAAGTATAACAACACTACATACACTAACAAGGAATTTTCAATTTTTGATATATTTTAGGGATTTTTCAAAAGTATGGAAACACTACTTTCAATTTTTGATATATATGGGATTTTTCGAAAGTATGGCAACATTACGTACACTAATACTTGTTGTTGCTTTCTTAAAAAATTCCTTATATAAAAATTATAACAACATTTTTATTGTAAGTAATTTTTCAGATTAAACCTTTCTACAAGACAATACAGATTAACACAATGGAGTGGGTCGTTTCTTATCTTCTTATTACATACACATCGTCGACACACTCACAATGGAGCAGGTCATTTCTTCGCATCCTATTATATACACATCGTCGACACACTGTCGCCACACTAATATAAACATCCATTCTTTAGTAAAATTATAAGTAAATATCATCACTCCATTCTTTAGTAAAATTATAAATAAATATCATCGTTGATAAATAATGCATAACAATTAGTAAAATTATAAGTAAATATCATCGTTGATAAATAATATATCTTTAGTAAAATTATAAGTAAATATCATCATTGATAAATAATACATAGCTATAAGTAAATATCATTGTTGATAAATAATACATAATAATACTGTATTTGGCAACATTAGCGTGATGAGAATCAGTTATCTATTGTCGTGAGTCTGGAAAGTGTGAGTCTACTTAAGAGTCTACTGTTACTATACTTAGCAATATTCATTTACAATGTTGATTTTATTTAAAATTTTTAAATCTTTGCCTAGATGTCAAGAAAGGATTTTACACTTTCAAGTAAAATTCCTTTGCTGGATAAAATTAAAAGCCAGCCATTTAATACAAGCCATGGTAGCCTCACTGAAATAAACTCAAATCTACCATAGCGCGTCTCCTACAACAAGAAAATCAACTGCGTGAGGAGTGGGAATTACAGAAAGAAATTCCAGGAACATCCAAAAGAAAGCATGATGGAAAGGATCCAGAAGTCAAAGAAGCATTAGATCAATGGTTTTCTATAGTTAGCAGGCAAGGCGTGAATATTAGTGGACCAGTGTTGAAGACAAAGTCAGAGATCGGTAAAAAGCTAATAATTAGGTACCTATTGTAACAAAGCATTAAAATAAGTACCTAATCATTATTTTTTTTACCTATTATTTATTTACCTACGAATTACATATTTTATTTCAGAATTTATTATTACTTTGTTTAATTGGGGCAGCCACTTATTTGGGCCAAAATGGCTTAGTCCCAATGTGTCCCAATTAATCAGAATCCACTGTGTATATAAATAAAATGTATGAATGTATGTATGTATGTATGTATGTATGTATGTATGTGTACGTAAATATAGTATTTTAGCCTGAATAATTCAAATTTATTTAAAATATTTCATGCAACTCATGATAACATATATTTTGTGAAATATTTAATAAATTAGTAGGTACATTATAATAATAAAAATTTGATTCTATGTAAGCTTGTTTTTACTTGTATATAGAGTAAAACTAGATTCTCCATGTTTCAAAATATAATGCTCAAAATAGCTAAAATCCAATAAATCAAATAAAACTTCTATTAGCATTATTTGATACCATTTTATACTAATAGTATTCAATATTCATTTTATTTTAGTATTATGCATTTTATTATTCAAAAAATTTACTGTTAAATAATAATATACAGCTAAAAATACAAAATGAATTTGTTCAGGTGTTTTAAAAATTGAAACTTCATAGTTCTCTGCAAAAATGGGAAGTGTCCTGACAGTTAACAAAATTATAATTTCAGGGAAATGATAGTAAAAATGATAATACTTCTATATATCGAAATACAGATGAACCAATAAATCAACAAATACCAGATATAGTTCCTGTGTTTCCACCACAAAATAACACAGATGCTTGTAGAAATAATTCAGCAGATATCATACAGCAAGAAAAAGGTACAGTCATTAAACCTCGAGAAGGAAGTCCTTTTAAACCACCAAGTAAATCCTTTTCATCAGGTAATTTAAAATTTATTAAAATACCTGGTATTAGTGTGTCCAGCAGGAAAAATTTATTAAAACAAAATGACATTAAGCCAAATATTTCTTTTTCACCCTGTATGACTAACTTTATACTTAAGCACAAAAATTAGAGCAGTGCTATTAAAATTGGAATAATCTTACTAATTATACTAATACTCTTAAATAAAATAACCTAATTATATTATTATCTCCTAATTAATTTGATATATTTACTGTGTTTCAGTATCATATTATTTACTGAAGTCTTGTAATTGCTTTATTACTAAACTTTTCTGCTTTTTATGCCATTATTAAATATAAAATATGTTATATTCATATTAAATTAATTGTTTATTAAAAATGAGAACTTCTGCTGAACACACCAAGGAAAGTCCTTTGCAGACAATTTTTTAAAATGAATAAGTTACCACAGATATTTAAAAATTAACTAGAGTTTTAACATTGATTATTTCAAATTTAGGTAATGTTATACAACAAGAAATTGAACAAAATATATTAGAAGATACTATTCCAATTAGCACTGCTCAAGAGGTCAATTTAGAAACACTACCTGAAAACTTAGAGCATCCTCCAGATGGAGAAATGCTTTCCCATCAGTCATCTTGGCATGCTTCTCTTCATCGCCATCACAACCATCCAAGATGTAATAATTCACCTAGTACAACTTTATGGGACAATCCTGATCTACCTAGTGTTACATTTGTTCCTGCAGCACCATTACTTACGGAAAATAAAAGTGTAAAAGGATCTAATATTAATCAAAGTATAGAAGCAGATTCTTTAGAAAGCAATGTTAATACTGTCTCAAGACAAAGTCCTCTGGGATGGGAAGGATATCAAACAGATGTGAAAAAGCAGGCATCAATTCCTATTTCAGCAGCAGAACAAGTTGTTTCAGATATGGTTGGTTAAGTTCCCTCTCCTTAATTTAAATGATTTCAAACGTTTTAGCTGTTATAATTATATAGTGAAATTTAAATTTTTACAGATAACAAATCATGATACGTCGACTCTTGGTCCTCCTCCAACACCTGTATTAACAATGGAATTATTGCATAGAACATCCCCACAAGGTGCTGGACACAATCAACAGGTATATTTTTAATTTTGTAATCCAATTTTAATATCATATTGTAAACAATATCTAATTAATCTATTATTGAATTGGAAAATTTCATCATGATAACCTTGAAGAAAGTGAACTAAGGCTAAATATAATTAACTTCAGCAGAGATGATGAAAAATTATTGTATAGTAATAAAAAGCTATTGATTGTATAATATCTGTATTAGTTAAATTTTCTAAATATGGAAGTATTTAAAATTATTGCTTTTTATGATTTTATATAAATGTTTCTTTGTAAATGTAGTTGGTAAACTTTTATCCAATATATTAAAGGCAGCTTAGTTAAAATCAAATTTACTAATTACAACAAAAAAGCATTAATATAGTGCTTTAACCTGATGATGCTTGTAACCTGATGAGGGCTAAATGTCAAAAACATTTGTTGTCTTAATAAATATATTCTACACTGCAAAAAGTGCTCGTTTTATAGACATTTAACTAGTAATGTGAGCATTTTTTTAAATTATATTTTTTGTAAGTTTTTGTTACATATATGAGATTTGAGAAAATACTATTTTTTATATGAAATTTTAGTCATCCAGTGAAATAGTTGACTATATTTAAGTTATATTTTTAGATAGCAACAAGTCCTCTCAACAAAATGAGCCATGGATGAAAAAATTTGACCAAAATTTTCAGAAATTATTTATAAAAACCATGTTGTTACATAACTATTGAATGAAATTTTTGTCATATAATTATTAAAAAAATTTATATGAATTCATTAAATATTGTCATTTTTATTAACATTTCATATTTATTAACTTGTTTTTAATTCATTTACACAATTTTTACAATACTTTTTGTAAATTTTTTTATTTATATAAAAAATCTTAACACCCCCTACAGGAAAATGGCATTAAATGGATATAGAAAAATGGCATTATCTGGTACATCAACAGCTATAATATATTTTGACTGCAGTTGATTTATTATTGCTCAGCTCCCAATGCTTCTTACCCAAGTGCAGAATAGGCTTGACTCAATTTCCCCAGAAAAAGAGTAGCTGCTGTAAAGCAATAAAAGTGCCATGCCACTTTAAATGGTCTCAGGATATTTGCATTTTGTTTTTTTTCATTTTATAATTCATTTTATGAAAAATTCAAATTTTTTTCTAAAAATTCAAAAATATTATTTATTGAATTTCATAATCAGAATGAATTTGATAGATTAAACTAGAAAACTAACAGGTTGGGATAAAAATTTTCAAAATATTATTGAGCTGTTTAAATATAAACAATGTTTGTTTACATATAATTTTAAAAAATTCTTTAGCAACTGAAAAAATTTAGGACCCACCATCAAAAGGATGTATTTTTAATGACTATACACAAAAATCAATTTGCAAAAACTGGATTAATAAAATGAGAATTGAATTTTTTTAACTTTTTTTATATTGTTTTTGTTCCATGTCCTTGATACCTATTGATGGCAAAGGCACTTAACAGGTTAAATATAATGTAATAAATTTGTAACTGTTGAAATTTTTAAAAAGAATATTTGTAAAATATATTTTGGATAGATAAATATGTGAATATAATTTTAAATGAATATTTATAGATTATTGTACAGGAATACCTCGATTATCGCGATTTTCGAATTATCGCGGTTTATAATTTGATACCAAAATTCCAATTATTGCGATCCAAATTCGAATTAATGCGGTTTCGAGATATAGCCCACTACATATGTAACCAGAATTACATTTACCCTCCAAGTAGCTCTCTTAAAGCACTTCGTTTTTATCCGAGGGCGCCTACTCACTGCTCATCAGTAACTGTCCGCCATTGCCTGAAGTAAATGTGGACAAGGCCAGCTTAAACCCGGTAAGCAAACGATGCACCGTATCGGGGCGCCTTAAGAAGGAGGGCGCCAAAATTATCATTTTATCAATATTGTAAAGGTGCTGAGTAGATGTTACAAGGAAGCTGCATCGGGGCGCCGGGATCTCTAGAGGAGAATCTGCATGTGGATATTTATTTCTCTTCTTATTTACCCCTACAATGAATGCTAAAAGAAACAAGGATGATATCAAGTCTACAGCTATTAAGAAGAAACGTAATGATCAGCTTAAAAGATTAGCACGTTTAACAGATTTCTTTTTTACCTCATATAAAATTTAATCAATAGATTTGAAAAATCCTTGGCAACGATCACCCATTTTACATGCATTATTTATCCCGATTATCGCGGATTCGATTATTGCGGTATTTTTCGTGGCAACAATAACCGCGATAATCTAGGTATTCCTGTATTTGTCCACATAATTTGTCACCTAAATTTTTACCATGAAATTTAAAAATATGTATATCCTTGAATATTTCACACTTTTAATACTATATTTTCTGAAATTTATTCTATGAATTAGCAAATGCTGTTATGTTGATATTTGAAAGGCCTTACTATCATATTGAATTGTGATATTTTTTTTTTTTTTGTTTTTTTTCTTAAAGTAGTAACTGATGATGGTTGCTATTTCTATTTTTTATCTTAATGGAATATAGAAAAAAATGTGAATGAAGAAGAAAATGAATCTGAATTGAATTATAATTAAAAAAAAAAAATAATAATGTATAATGGCTCACTGTAACTAAGTATTTTGGCTAAATAAAAAACCGCTGATAAGAAAAAGCATTGTTTATCATGATTTAAACTTTTTGTAAAACATATAATCCTTTTCTTGCTTAAATCACCATCTGTTATTTAGATTACAAAATTATGGTAGAGAGTATGAATTATGTGAATAAATATAATATTTATATAACTAATCTGTGATTGATTATTTTATGAATTTTAAGTTTACAAATTCTTTTGGAAAAATTAACATTATGCAGTTTTATACAATAATGTATTAAGTAATAATTGAAAGAAAATAATTAGGTATTTTCAGTCAAGTTCAACTTGTATTTGTGGTAAATGAAATATTGACATGTGGAAATCAAATTATATTTGGGAAATGTGGCCTAATTCTCATTTTATCATCTATAATAGTTTGTTTCCATTTTTTACTGCAGCAGTAAAACATGGAAACAAACACATTAGCAGATGTAAATTAGCTTCTATGTTTGTATGCATGCCCTCTTAGTAATCTCTGTGATTGGAAAGGGGGCGTAAAATATGCAAAAAAACTATATAAATACATCTATGTTTGTATGCAGAAGAGGAACTGTTTGGCAATATTCTTAATAAATTATTGAAACGATAATGTTTTTAAAAAATTAAGCCCATTTCACTAAGAATTTTCAACGTTACTTAATATTCCCTAACAAAAATTTTATTATTAAGAACATAATTTTTAATAAAAGAATTATTCTTTTTATATATTTTATATAACAAAAAATTATTTGATTATTTTCAGCAAAATAAATCACTTCCAGACAAATCTAAATCAGAAATCTCATATTCACAACATGATGAAAGTAGAATTAATGCTCAACTAACTGGAGAGACAGGAAAATCAAGATATGATGACTTAGCATCCTCAGGAAGAATGCAAAGACAAGATATTGAACGGTTTTCAACACAGAGAGTGGTTTCTGGTCATGGATCTGTGAGTGATAGGGAAATATTGCGAGATAGGAAAGAAGATTTATCACAGAGACGAGATTCTCTTCCTAATCAGTCATTAGTAAATGAAGAACAAATTGGAAGGTGGGATAGAAATTATGGAAATAGAAGACATGAAGATGAAAGAAGACGTGGTCATTATCCTCCAGAAATAGATCGTTCAAACAGAAATGAAATTTGGGACAGGAGAATGGATTCTAGATATTACCCTGATGATAAAAGATATAATAGTTTAGATGAAAGAGATTATTATTCAGAACGTGATCGTTCAAGACCATCTAGTAGAACTTCATTAAATGAATCTATTGATGGGCAAGAAAGATTTTATAGAGATCGAGATTACAGGCGAACATATTATCAAGATAGAATAAGAACACCAACTAGTGAATCAGAAAGAGGCAATTGGCCAAGTGATCGAAAATATTATAGAAATAATGGATATGATCGTGATATAGTTTATAATGATAGATATGCATCTTATAGGAGAAATGATGATCCTTATAGATCAGGAATGTATACAGGTAAGAATTACAAAATATGTAAATGATATAAATTCTTTCAGATATTATTAAATATTTTGTAAATACCATAAATACACTGAAGTCTGTCAACCTTGTGGATTGAAAAGTACAAAAGTTTAGAATATGATAATTATAAAAGGTACAAGTTTCTTATACTGTTAACAAAATGTGTTATAAAAATGAGACTGAATGAAAAGGGTAAAAGTTCTGCAACATTCTATAAATTATATATATTTTATTAAATATTTTTAATAAAACTACTCTCCTAAAATTCAAGTTAGAAAAATAAAGTGTTTCCATATGAAGCATTTTATGATTTGCATTTATAAAAAGTTAAGTTTTATGACATATTTCCTGAATAAGATCATCCCACTTTTTACTTAATCGTGAATATCTCAACACAGATCAGAAGTGGAAATATATACTTTAATAAAATTGAAGAACTTTCGGCTTTATTAAGCCATAATTTGCTGAAGATGGCATAAATAAAGCTGAAAGTTCTTCAATTTTTATTAAAGTATATATTTCTACTTCTGATCTGTGCTGAGATATTCACAATATTTCCTGGAATTTAAATTGGAAATTAATATTTATAATTTTCAAAATCCAATAAATTTTTACATCTGATAGAAGTTTTAATGAATAAAAACTGACATTACTTGCTAGAATTCATCTGTTTTATTGTAATTGATATAAAAATTGTATTATTAGTTGTAATTATAAACTATGATTTTACAGATAGGCCTCGATTAGCGCGACTT